>JAJOOO010005238.1:0-70665 GCA_029582685.1 Solanum piurae
TATTGTATAAAGTCTAGAAAGTCTTCCGCTTGCTATTTAATGAAAGTATCTTCGTGTGTGAAGAAAGTTTTTAATTCCTTATGGTTTTGGTGTCTATGTGATGAATGAATGCTAAGAGGCTTGTATTAGACCTCTTCGAGGTCGAGTACGCCGGTTACGACTAGGGGGTGCTCCCGGGTCGTGACAACCATCTTCAGACTAAACCAAGTGGACACCCAAATGAGCTAGTCTATGAATACCATGAACCAACTCATTTTTATCATATTTATGTAAGCACCACTACTCATGGGAAATTGGATAAGAGCATCAATAACCATGTTTGCCTTACTCGTAATCCTTCAAAAGTTTGAGCGACCTCCTTTGGCGAAGATTTAGATCCATTTGCTTAAATACATATTGTAAACTCTTATTATCAATGAACACATCCACATGGACACCATACAAATAATGTCTCCAAATCTTCAAGGAAAAAACTATTGTCGCTAACTACAAATCATGAGTCGGGTAGCTCTTTCCATGGATCTTAAGTTTTCTTGAAGCATATGCAACCATCTTATACTATGTTGCATTACAACACAACTAAGACAATTCTTGAAGCATTGTGATGAGTCAGAGATTTTGACTCATTTGAGGCCTTTTAGTTCAATAAATAGCATCATCAAAGCCATTTTATGTCACTATATGATGGTTAATTATTGTTTTTATGTCCAAAACATAGAAAAATAAAGAAAACGCTCGCAGAAGGCATTTTGCGACACACCAAAAGTGCCATACCTCATTGAAAATAATAGTCTTTTACTGAAAAACTCAAGGAAGGTGGCGAGAAGAAGGAACAATTGGTGACTCACCACACTCTATTGGCAATATGAAAACTACTTCTAAAAGAGACAGAATAAATAAGCTAAAATGAAGGGAAGAATGTGAGCATAGGTGATGGTCAGCGACTTGCCAAACGTGAATGGTGAGGTCCATCGGTTATGCTAACTAAGGCTCAAATACTTGAAGCCTGAAGTCAAGAAATAAAAGGAGAGAAGAAGGACAAGTCAACGACTCATCGAGTGGGTCATAAAGCCCGACCAATATCGCCGACTAGGTCACCATATGAAATTTTGGCTGAGTTTTGGAGAAAGTATAAATAGCTTAGAGGAAAAAGAAAAATCATCTTACACTTTCTGAAATTAGAGTACAAAAGAACATTCCAAGATATCGTGTGTTAAGCAAGCCTGCAATCCCTTTTTTGGTGGAAATTGGACTTAGGTTTCTTAGATTTGAAGTTTTAATTCAACAATTCATATGGTTGAGAATTTTTTTGGTATAATATTTGTTGATTTCAACATGATTAGCTAAAACCCAAATTCTAGGGGTGTGTAATTGAAGTTGGTTATTGATTAATTTTGTGAAAATTTTCGTATTGCTCTGTTTTACATTAGTTTTCATGGACTCAACTTGATTGAATGTGTTAATTTATGAATTGAGGTTGCAAAATTGGTTCTACCTTAGATCTTCAAGTATTACTTGGAAAAGGTTACATGAAGTGGGTAATTAGTTTGTTGCTTGAATATTATATTTGAATTCCTTGTTTTCTTGAGAAAAAGAATTTAGGGTTTCACTTCTAAGAGCTAGATTTACCTAATAGAGAAAATCTATGTTAAGACACTGGATTTATTTAGTAGATTCTACATGGGAGACTTCGAAAAGAGCTCCTATAATAAGCATGCTATGATTGAGAAATGCAATGTGCATTTGAGACCTATCCATGGGTAACTAATATTATAGAGCAATCACATCGATCTATTATTAGAAATCAATAGTCACTTCCACACACTCCTAGATTATTACTCCACTTGCAAAACACTTGTTTTAGTTTATTCTTGTCAAAATTGGTTACTAAATCATCTTAATTTGATATGTGGATTCATCCACACTTGTTACTATCTTACTACAATAGATTAGACCATAATTTGACTTCGTAAATAAATTCTTCCATATACCACTCTCTATGGGATTCAGACCCAACCTCATACATTGGGTTATTATATAGCTAATCATCGCAAGTAATTTGAGCGTTATAAAAAATAGTGACGTTGCCAGGAGTGGTGTGTAGAATTCTTTTAGTTAAGTAATTTTGTGAACTTATTTAGTTATAGCAAATCACTCTTACTATTTGTTTCATTGTTGTGCTCTTGATAGGTGGTGATATGAGTGTCATTGGGAGTAGTGCCGCTAGTCACAATGGGTAGAGTAATGATGTTGGAGATTCAGACGACGTGAACTTTAATATGATATGGAGTAGGGGAGCAATCCGATAACCCCTAACTGTAGTAATGCTACATTTCAAGTGACTGGAACAATGCGCAAACTACTCTAAATGAAGGAAATATTTGGGGATCTAGCTCATGAAGATCCCCATGACCATATTCATAACTTTATGGAGGTATGTCGTCAGTTCACGTTCAAGAATATCACTCAAGAGTTCATTCAGTTGTGATTTTTTTTCTTTTTCTTTAATGGGAGAAGCAACAAAATGGTTGGATGAATTACCAAGGGACTCAATTACTTCGTGGGAAGAGCTAACCAATGCGTTCTTTTAGAGATTCTTTCCTCTTTTGAGGATGGTGAAGCTTCGGGACAACGTTCAAAATTTCAAGTGAATTGATAGTGAATCTATCCATGACACATGGTTCACATTTCAAAAGCTGGTGTTACAATGTCCTAATCATGAGTTTCCAGATAAAATTTTGTTGTAATACTTTTATCGAAGTCTTGATACCTTGAGTAAAGGGATAACTGATCAACTCATTCGAGGTGGAATTATGACACAACTATTAGAAGTAGCTTCGACTCTGCTTGATGAGATGACCAAGATCAACTGAGCATGACATACAAGGGAAGATCAAGTGTCTCCTCTCAATTTAGGTTTGAATTAAGAGAAACTAGAGAAGAACCAAGAGCGTGATGAGAACATGATAGAAATGATGACCCAAATTGACTTGTTGTCAAAGTATGTCATAGGGTGTAGATTCAAGTTAGTGAATATGTTTGGTGCTAGTAGTGGGTTGAGCCCAGAGGATGCAAATTTTGAGGCTATGTATGATGAAATGTTCCAGCTTTTAAGCAACCAAGTGGGGGATTATCTTCCGAGCGATCCAAGGACGACCGTGAATCAAGGTTGGAATGAAGATCGTGACAATGGTTGGAGATACCATGTAAGGGATTGGTATGATAGAGCCGCAAATTAGAGGTAGCATGAAGGTTCTAAATATAGATATGCGTCACCTCATGAATTTTCTAAGCTAAGTAACTACAAGTGGATCTAGAGAGTTTTTGGACCTAAGATATGTTAGCAAGAATATCCGACAAGGTAGAGGGGTCTGATATGGTGTTGAAAGAAATGAGACTGATTTCTCCATGTTCACCCAAACAATTACTTCTCACTTGGTGACAATTAAATAACTGGAGGCTCAAATAGACCAGATTTAAGCTCATCTAAATCCAAGACTGAGAGGGGATTTGCCTAGTGATATGATTGCTAACATGAGGAATGATACTCATGCATCGGGCATTATGACTCGAAGTGGTGAAGTATTGCACAATGAATCTTTGGATGAAGAAAATGGTACCCAGAAATTGCTTGTTGATCATAGACCACCAAAACAAGTTGATGAATCATCGGTAGATAATGTTGAAGATGAGAACCTGGGGAGTGGTTGTAATGAAAATATAGGGGATGGTGATGTGGCTGCCTCACCTATGCAAATTCCTATAATAGAGACTCCTTTTTTCCATAACATTTAAGAAAGAAGGAGAATGATGCAAAATTTCAAAAACAACTTGTTGGTGAACATTCCCCCAGTGGATTCTTTACTTGAGATGTCGGGCTATGCAATGTTCATGGAAGAATTGGTCACAAGAAGTGGCAGATGGAGTTTGATACTATTGAGTTTTCTCACAATTACATCGCTAATATGCCAAGTAACGTGATCATAAAGGAAGATCACTCGGGGGCATTTACTATTCCATGCACTATTTGAGTGTACCAATTTGCTAAAGCTTTGTGTGACCTCAGGACGAGCATATACCTGATGCCATTGAAAATTGGTGAAATGGTCTAATGGACCCATGTACTTGTATGAGTTTATCTATTGGATCCTTCTACTTGACCCTTTGCCATGTGAACCCTCAAACTCAATTGAGAATTTTATACGCCTCAAACCATGTGTGTACCTCACTCTCCCTTACATAAATTACATGGCATATCCATGTCAAATATATTAATTCCATGTCATAATTATTTCATAACTATTTTTAAAATGTTAACAAAAAATCTTACTCCATAAAAGTAAAAAAATAAAAAGTTTTCTATTTTAAAAAATAAAATAAAATAGTTATTTTTCTTACCTTTACTCAACCTTCCTCAACCCACAACCACCATTAACACCATCTCCATTCTCCTTAATTTTATCTTCTTCAGACTGTCATTGTCTATAGCCGTGACGAGATTCTTCAAGTTCTTAAAAATAACAGTTCAATATTTTTTTCAAAGTTTTCATCGTAGCAACTCCTAATTTTATTTTTTTCCAATATCTACATCCACCATTTGAACCACAATAAATTTCCTTTTCTCCATTGATGCTAATGAATTACCATTAAAATACCTAACTATATCATAATATTTGTACATAATTTTACGTAACACATTTCACTTAATTTTACAAAGACATCCAACAATCACTTTTAATCCTTCAAGACTATTAAATCTTTCTCCCCTTATGGGCTGTAAAAGTATCCATAAAAATGAAATGAAAACACAGATCTACAATAACACATATTTGTTGATCAAGGAAGAAAGATAATATGACAAAAAATGAAAGAGAAAACAGAAATTGGAGAGGGCTGGGAAGGGGAGAAAGAGAGAAATGAGGGTTGGATAGGGAAAATGGTACAAGGTGATTAGAAAAAGAAAAACAAATGGGTTAGGTGGGGTGGTAAAAGAAGAAAGAAGTGAAAAAACAAACCATTCTACGTGATCATTTTTCAATTGAACTCTTAAAATCAATGAAACTAAGCATTTTAAACCCCTTTCGCTGTGTGTGAACTTCAAACACTTGACAAAATGACGTATCATCATCCACATCACATTTTAAATGACACATCACTTATTATTTTATTTTTTAAAAAAAATCTATTTTTTCTTTCTTTTTTCACTTTATTTCTCCTTTATTCTTCACCTCTCGCCATTTTTTATATATATTAGAGATACCACCATAACCTTCCATCCTCACTAGTATCACTACATTCCTAAATAACTAACAATTATCATTTGATTTTTTTCTCTCGAATTTTTTTTCATTCATAACTTTTAATCGTATTTCTTTTACCAACATTTACATCTACTACTTGAACCACCATAAATCTCTTTTCCCCATTGATGTCAACGAATAGCCATTAAAATACATCAATATACTCTTATATTTATACACAATTTTACATAACACATTTAACCTAATTTCACAAAGACATTCAACAATCACTTTTGATCTTTCAAAACTGTTGAATCTTTATCACTTTATGGATTATAAATTACCCCGAAAATAAAAGAAAAATACAGATCTACAACAACAATACAATTTCGTTTCTATTCCCAGTAGGGAGAAAATGTGAAAAAAAAAGAAGAGAAACAAGAAATTGGAAAGGGCCGGAAAGGGGAGAAAGAAGAGAAATGGGGGTTTGAGAGTAGAAAAAAAAGAAGAAATGGGGATGGTTGGGGTGGGAAAAGAAGAAAGAACTTAAAAAAAGTTAATTTTCTTATTTTTGATCTTTTTATTCTATTTTTAAAAAGAAAAAAACTATTTTTAGTCTAAAATTTGATCTTTCACGCTCCATCTATGCGTGACATCACACATTTGTGCCAACTCAATAATTAAGTTATCACATAATCTTGGTCAATGGTCAAAAAGGCTTAAAACATAGAGTTTCATTGAGTTTAAGGGTTCAGTTGACAAATAGTCAAGTAGAAGGGTCCAGAATATAAACACATACAAGTAGAAGAGTCCATCAGACCATTTCACCTTTCTTATTTATGGTAAAATTAATTCTAGCCTATATTTTGATATTCACGCTCCTTCAAAACATGAAATCCGTATTTGTGCCAACTCAATAATTAAGTTGTCACATAAGCTTGGTCAATGGTCTGGAGGGCTTAAATAATTGAGTTTTATTGAGTTTAAGTGTTCGATTGACAAAGGATCAATTAGAAGGGTTTTGAATACAAACTCATACAAGTTCAAGGTCCATCAGACCATTTCTCCTTGAATATTTTCAAGAAACTTGGGCTTTATGATCCAAAGCCGGCAACCATGAGACTATTGATGGAGAATCGATCAATTAAAAGGCTGGTAGGGATATTGTATGACATCCTAGTGGAGATGGACAAGTTTATCTTTACGACTGACTTTGTGTTGCTTGGTTGTGAGATCGATGTGTAGATTCCTATTATTCTTGGTAGACAATTCTTGGCTACCGGAAAAGTAATTATTAATATTGAAAGTGGCAAATTGAACTTTTGGGTGAACAATGAGGAAGTTGATTTCAATATATGCAAGTCCATAAAATATCCTAATGATATATATTTGTTATCTCATGTAGATATGATCGATGAAGCAGTGGCTAGTATGTGCGAAGTGGCTTGTAGTGGTGAATCATTAGCAGTTGTTTTACTCAATATGATGGATAAGAAATTAGTCATTTTCATGAAGTGGTTGCAACTCTTGTGAGTTCTGGTTCATTCACATCCATCCCCAAGAAGTTAGATATTGATTTGAAGAATCGAGAAAATCCTTTGGCTAAACAATCCATTGAAGAGCCATTGAAAGTAGAATTGAAAGTATTGCCCTCACATCTCCGATATGTATTTTTTTGGAACTGATAATACACCACCATTAATTATTGCAAATAACTTGTCGGAAGGGCAAGTAGAGGCCTTAATTAGGATTTTGATGAAGCATGCTAACGCTTTGGGCTGGTCAATCACCGATATTGTAGGGATTATTCTGAGTATTTGTACTCACAAAATTCAACTAGCTGATGATTGCAAGTCGAGCACTGAGAATCAAAGAAGGCTAAACCCTCACGTGCAAGAAATAGTGAACAAAAAGATCATCAAGTGGCTAGATACAAGTGTGATCTTTCCCATTATGGTTAGAAAGTGGGTAATCCCTGTTGTAATTTTTTCCCAAAAAGGGTGGTATGATTGTAGTGCCGAATGCAAAGAATGAGCTTGTGGCAACTCGTATGGATTACCAAAAACTCATCTCATGGACAGAGAAATACCATTTCCCAATGCCCATTATTGATCAAATATTGGATCACCTTGCGGGTAGAGGATGGTATTTCTTCTTAGACGGTTATTCGGGTTACAACCAGATTTCAATATGCTTGGAAGATCAAGAAAAAATCACCTTTACTTGCCCATATGGGATGCTTTCCGTCAAGAAAATGCCATATGGGTTATGTAATGCTCTGAGGACTTTTCTAATGTTCATGTTATCGATACTTGTAGATATGGTAGAAGAGTCTATGGAGGTATTCATGGATGATTTTTCTGTTGTGGGTGATTCATTTGAAGAATGCTTGGACCATTAGAGTAGAGTGCTACAGCGTTGTCTCGAGACTAATCTTGTTTCTAATTGGGATAAATTCCATTTCATGGTAAAAGAAGGGATTGTACTCGGAAATAAAATTTTGGGAAAATGAATTGAAGTTGACCAAGCAAAGATTGAGGTGATTGCTAAGTTGCCTCCTCCAATTTCGTCGAAAAGTGTGCCAAGTTTCTTGGGACATGTTGGGTTCTATAGAAAGTTCATAAAAGATTTTTCTAAGGTGGTTGTTCCTTTGTGCAAGTTACTTGAGAAGGAACGTGTTTTTGAGTTTGATGCAAATTGTGTAAAGGCATTCTTGTTCTTGAAAGAAAAACTTGTCTAGTCCCCAATCATTATTGCTCTATATTGAAGTATTCCCTTTGAGATGATGTGTAATGCTAGTGGTGAAGTGATAACGCTCAAACTACTTTCAAAAATAAATTCAAAGAGTTAGCGTTTGTTTTCAATAAAAATAATAACTAAGAAACGGGGTCGAATCCGACAAGGAGTAGTGTAAGGGTAAGAATCCAATAAGTGAATTAAAGTGTGATTAATCTATTGTAGTGAATGAGAAAAATAGGTGGATTATTCTACCAAATTTAATGAAGCAATTTCAAGATCAAGTATAAGCAATAAACTAAACTAAATAGAGTTTAAACGATTTAAATCGATTCTAGGGGTGGGGGGTTTATTGATGCCAACTAAAGGTCCAACTGTGTTGCTCAAAAAAGTTCAACGATCATGAATAATCTGGGTCATCTTTAATAATGCTAATCTTCTTTCAATATCATAGAATTAGTACAAAATAACTCATTTCGGTCTAATATATGTGATTTACAATTCAACCCATTACTTTGCTTTTACAATTAGATTCAACTAGATTGCAAACATTGAGTTGATTACACACTCTTATTGGTCTCTTTCAAGAACCAATTAGAGATCTAAGGTAGGATTAAGTTGTCCAGCTTAACCTCTAAATGAATCACATGCTAACAACACAAATCCATGGTAAACGACAATAAAACAGAGCAATACAATAGACCCACTAATTTAAATCACCACCCAACCCCATAATCACACCCCTAGAAATAGGGGTTTTAACCACCAATCAAGAAAGTGCAGAGATTATACATATCATGATAGCCGTCATGGATGTGATGAAATTAAGCAATTATAATCAACACCCACTTTGATTTCACCCTACACTTGTCAATTACAAGAGAAAAATTTAAAAACTCAAACTAAGAACAATACTCAATAGTTTCTCTCTCTAAGAGTTCGAGAAGTAAAAATAGATAAACCATAGATATATCTATTTTCTATCTTTTCCCAACTATTTATACTTTCTAAAAAGATTCTTCTGCATCCCATTCTGCGACATAAATCGGCTCGCTGAACTCACTCGGCAGATCACCACTTGTAATATTCAGCTCACCTTTTACTAGCTTCAAGATTCAGGTGTTTGAACTCAAATGGACAGACTCGATGGAACATGCCCTTCATGATCGGTGAATTGCCGAATGTCACCTTGTGCACCTAAGATAGCATTCAATTTTACTCTTCGGTCTATCACTTTCGGTGATGCATTTTGGTTCAGCATTAGTAATTCGGTGGATCACCAATGCAACTCTACTTTGCCTATTTACTTTTACACTTGAACTCCAAATAAGATTTGACCAATAGGGCGATTCACCTTTTCGATTAGGAGAACATCATGTTAGGGCTTTCTACCCTTTTCAATGTCGTTTGTCCTTTCTTTCAAATATTCATCCTTGCCTTTTTCCTTTAGCCTTCATAGCTATAAATCATCAAAATATCGTCAGAATAGGACATAATAAGGCATTGAGGACACTAACTGTTGAACTAAATAGACATCAAATGAGTTTACTACTTATCAATACCCCCAACTTAAACTTTCGCTTGTCCTCAAGTAAATCAAGAACAAAGTTAGTTCAATAAGGGTGTTTACAACAATTCTCAATGAGAGTCAATATGTAAGTGCCACTAAAAAACTACTCTCAGTCAAATGCAACACTCAATCATGATAAAAAAGCTTCAAATGATGCCTAGCAAGTATCAAACCAAGCTCAAGCTCACTGTAGCTTCTTCTCTAATGCAAAACCATGTTTTGACATATGCATTCAAGATCCCTCACATCAAGAACGATTCCATGCTCTCACAAAGCAAATCAATAAAGAAGTTAGGAATCAATACAACTCCCACTCTTAGAACTAGAAATACATGCAATCTTTATCCTATAGGTTTGCCCATATTTTCTAATCATCACACAACCTAATTCATGCAAGATTTCAAGGGCATTTTAGGCTTGTAATAGTGCTGAGGTTTATGGTATGGCTAATTTTTCTTAGTGACTTCACCTTTTCAAAGCATTGTTGCAATCATCTTCACCTCTTCTCAAGTTCTTTCCATTATTTTTTCACTTGAGAATTCAAACTTTGACTTGCCAATAATTTTATTGGAAGCCCCTTTTATTTCACCAAACATTCTTTTTCGTTTCAATTTCCAAATGTTTGTTCATCACAATCTCTCTCTCTCTCTCTCTCTCTCTCTCTATCTATCTATCTATCTATAAGGGGGGCTCCTTCTTTTTGTAAAACACTTCAAAGTTGAGTCTCCTTTCATCTTTCTTTGCTTTCCACTTGGATTTCTTTCCTCCTTTTTTTCCACACCCTATTCAAACAAATCAATGCTTCGAAAAGAATTTATGGGTGAGAAGTTAGAGATAATTTTGGCTCAAGAGGATTAAACAAAGTTCTCAATTAACAGGTTAGGCTCAAATGGTGCCAAAATGGTTGTACCTCCTCACAAGGTAGTCACAAAAAAGTATGAACATTTAGGATTCCTCTCACAATTTATACCCAAGTTCATTCGTTGCATTCACCAAAGTTAGACAATCGAACTAACAAAGCAAATTCTAGAATTCAACAAGCTTGCTTTCAAGTAAAACCTTACCAGAGAAGGCACTTTAAACACAATTATTTATCACAGCCATACAATATCAAAAGCTTACGTGCTATGTTTATTGCAATGTTGTTATCAAAGCGCAGCTAGACAATACAAGATTCAAAAAGATCATTTAGAAGTGCAACAACACCGATTTCTTCGTGCAATACCAACATTAAACACAATGCTTATCATGGGTACTATCCAAGACATCGATATTGAACATAATCGATCCTCAAATCATTATTAATAAAAACTAAGCATTTCACAGCTTCCAAGTTTATGGGGCAAAGGATAGAGAGACAAAAGTGAAATAACACTATTTAGCATAGGGTGGGAACCCTAGGCGCATCACATCCCACCAAAAAGAAAGATGATGTATCCTCATTGCAAATAAAAAATAATTAAGCTTAGATTGAGTGAATCCCTGGTGCATAAAGGCTGATCGCATTTGCTTAAGAAGGCGACAAATGACCCAAGATCGCCGACCAGGTCAGCGAATCGCCGAACTTGGAAGGATTGCCAACCACACATGTAGCACATGGGAAACCGTTGACCAACTCAGCAAGTTGAATATTGAACACCTAATTAAATAGTCAAATCACCGTATTCTTATGCTCATCACCAGAATTGACAATACCCTCTAAATCGTGCAGCCCATTTGGTGAACTGAGTCGGGTTTGCCCAAAAGCATCGGCATATCATTAAGTCTGGGATGTACATAGTCGAACTTGACAGTACTTCCACAAAGTTGAGCCGCCCAATAGGTGGACTCGTTGGAGCTTCGCTTAGTGACTTCGGAGAATCGCTGATTTAGGCTAGAGGCCGCCTATCTTCTTTTCATCCTACACAAGTGACATACATGTTATTGAATACCACTAATACTTAGGTTACCTCCTAATAAGTTCTTGATTTAATGCCACGACACAATGTGTACATGTTATTAATCATCATCCAAGTACACATCTTCAACAATTCTCACATCACGACCATTCCCAAAGTATACTTTCAATCGTTGGCTGGTAACTTTGAATTTTATACCCTTGGACTCTTCAATCTCAATCGCTCCATTTCTATACACTCAATTTACCCTGTACGGACCAATCCATTTTGATATAAGATTTATTGGGAATATTTTCAATCGTGAATCGAAAATGAGGACTATCTCACCCACTCTAAACTTCCGATGCAAGATCTTGACATCATACCAACATTTAAATTTCTCTTTATAGAGTGCAGAGATCTCGTACGCCTGTAACCAAAACTCATCCAATTTAAGCAGTTGACCCACACTATTCTTGGCGGCCACTTCCCAATTTAAATTCACCTTCTTCAATGTCCATAATTATTTGTCCTCTAACTCAACTGGAAGATGATAGGCCTTCCAAATACCAATGATGGAAACATGCCAATAGGGGATTTCAAGGCTATTGGATAGGCCCAAAGGGCATCATCAAGCTTTCTGGACCAATTAGTGTGGTGGATTGTTGCTCCTATTTGTGCACACAAATGTACATGGTCGTACAAGTAATATAGTTCCTTTTAGAAACGAGTTATCGTATTTAAGGGACATGATCAATTTATATTAACTATCTTAATTCCACAATTTAGCAGAAGTATCTTAAAAAGCATTTGAATGTTGTTTATTTCTACTACAATTAATTCAATAAAATAAAGTAACTAGTGCAAACAACTTCAATTTGATGTTTTAAACAAATAAGAGACAATTCTAGGGCTGCAACATGCATTAGATTTCATGTATGATATCTCAAGTAATGAACTAATTTAGGTTATCAAGTTACTGATTTACAGGGTTGATTATATGATCATGGTCTCCCGACCTCTAATCACCTACTCAAATTAGTTGTTTAACTACATCGTTGAGCGGGGATAAACAGTCCTAATTGAGGAGAATTTATATTTCATCTTGTTTCGTAACCAAGGTAGGTGATCGTCCGGGCGTCACTCCTAAACACAAATCAACTCAATTTAATGGAAGATCAAGCTTTCTATATCCTCTGGTCTATTACCTTAGTGTCTCCCGAGTTTAAGAGTAGACAAGAGATTTATCTCTATGATGATCAGTCAAGAAATACTAAAACAAGAACATAGAAGTAACTTAAAGCGATAACCATAAATTAATTCAAAACCATTGATACTCAACAATCATCCGTAGCTACAGCCCCAGAACAAGGGCATTTAACCACTCATAATATTAAAAAATGCAAAATAATATTGTTCATGCGATTTTCAAACAAAGAAAGAGTTAGAGAATTGAAACTTATTACAATATGTTAATCCTTGCCCTTGCACACCAAAAATATGTCTGACCCCTACAAAATAACCCTTGGGTCCTATTTATAGAATTTAGGAAAATAATTTCCAATTCTAGCCCAAGAAGGAATCCTAATTAAACCAATTTTCCCCAAAACGTCGGTTAGGCCTTGGGGCAGCACGCCAGATACACGCCTGGAAGGCTAGTACATCTCACTACCAGTGCGCCAAAAAGAGATCTCAACACTTTTAACCTTGCGCGTCGCACCCCTATTGAGCCACTGAGGCTGTGGCGCCGCACCAAGCTTCTTCCTGGGCATCGGTTTGTCGCACTTTCTCCCTTAAATCTCCTTCACAATCACTTCCTTTAAGATTCCTACAAAATAGCTAATCATGTATATTAGCATGTAATCATCGCAATCCTAAGTAAAAATGAGTAAAATATATTAGTGAATGTCATTAAACTCACGTTGAAGATGGGTAATTCGTAATAATTTGACATGTAAATATGCCCCATATCACCACCCCACACTTAAACATTTGTTAGTCCTTGAACAAATTGTACATTATCAACTCTCACTCTTACCCCTCAGACTCATCACCTCACTTTACAATCGGCCAAACACATTTAATCATGATTTTGTGGTACTCACTCTATGCAATAATTCACAATTTTAGTTCATCATGATAGTCTACAAATCTACAATTCACAACCTCAATGAATGACTCTTCTTCAATTATTCCAGGCTAATGAAACTTAATAGAAACCACACCAAACAAGAGTATGCACCAAACATATGTCATGAATGCCCGCTCCATTTTAAGTATAGCCTTTCTCTCACACAAACATCATTGTATTTTCAAAATTCACTCTCACACTCACAAATGAAGTTTTCCATATATCCTAACATGACATAAGCTTGCCCTTAGTGTACTTTAATTTTCACAAAGTGTTACTCATAGAATCAAGAGGACTTGCATTTGGTTGTAATGTCCGCTTAAGGTAATGGATGATATATTTAGGTAAAATTAGTGACTCATCCTTCCTAATGCCCATGTTTTGATTTTCTTGCTAACATCCAACACTTTTTTTCCTTTGGTACACTTTATGCATATTTTCCCCATTGTACTTTAAACCTCACCCTTTCTTTCACTTAAGCCCTTATTTCTACAAATAGCTTCTTATTTTATTTCATACTTTAACAATAGCCACCCTCAACTTAGTATTCTATCCAAGTTGAGGTATACGATATCCTTGGAGGGCCATTATCAAGGTAACTTCTGAATTAGCCACCCCCCAACTTACGCTTTTCACCTTAGTCGAAGTGCATAATGTCCAAGGATGGACCAGGGCCAATCACAGATTTAGGAACTACTCATAGGGCATCATTCTTCTATCTTTTTCATTCGCCACGAAACCAAGTCTTTCCACCCTATCTACTTTCACCATCATGTTCACTTCTTCCTCTTAACATAGTGCATTAAAGATTACTTTGGGATTAAAAAAATAATGGTATCAATAAAAGGGATTTGGCTCAATTAAGTGGGTTAGAACAAAAAATCAACGCTAAAAGGCTCAATGGGGGATATACTAGGGATTTTTCCTTTGGAGGCATACAAAAAAAAATTAAACTTGGATATTCAAAGAAACACCTCAATCATATTCCATAAGTTACATAAGTTACTCATTAGGCACACTTGGGGAAAGTTCTAGATTATATTCAGTGTGAAAACTAAGAAAATACTCGTCACATATGGCATCACAACACATCTAAGGCGACATTCACTTGTAGCATGCTCATATAAATTGCATTACAATGTTTCCACACAATAAAGCCCATATTTATTTATTTTTCATTTACAGTCAAAACAAAGAGATTATGTTTGTTTCAAGGTTACCATCTCAATATTGCAAATCAAAGTGTTACCACCCATGACGTCTGACCAACTATCAAGACAAGGTTTCAAAGTATCCAAAATGGTTGGTTTCATACTCCTCTACTACTGGTGACTAATTTTCCCTTAAGACGGTCGTCATCCATCCATCATCAGGAACTTTCACTCCTATGACGGCTCTAAGACTCAACAATAATAAGCAGACTATTCATAGTCGATTCAATGGGACTATCCTCAGGAAAAGTACCGAAAACAAAAGCAGAGGAACCCTCCTAAAAAATAAAAAGACTCGATAAAGCAATAAACTATATAAAATGAAGTTCAACTTCCACCCCACACTTAAATAAAGCACTTTCCTTAGTGTGTAAATAAAAACAAAGTGAAGAGTGAAAGAAAACTCATTGTCTGCTTCCAGGACACGTGTTTTAGATCAACAAGTCGCCCCATTCGTAGAAAAATCCACAACCATTAAGGCTTCGTCACCATCACCATCGCCCACATCATTATCATCATCTCCGGGGTGAACATCATCCGACTCATCCTCTTCTGATCCATTCTTCTCATCAGCAGTGGCATCATCATCATCATCATCAATGGGTTCATAGAATGTCGGGCCCATTCGACACATGTACATCACACAATCTGTCAACGGGTAGCGCTCCACCAATATCGCCATTTCATCCTAAATCACCGGATTCCCACTAATTCACAGTTTAAGCTCGGCCATCCCATACATTATCCAGCTATCATCCTGGGCTTGCCTATCAATGATAGACAACACTTGCCCTTGAGACTGATAATGCGTTTTAGTCTTTGTGACATAAACCAAGTGGAATACCAAGTGAGGGGCATGGGGAGGACACACATCATGGTTTTATTCTTCAATTTCCAAAGCCCGAAGATACCTACTGAGTAGGCTACCATAACAAAAGTGCCACCGATTATTAGTCCGAAACTTGAGCATATTATGCCTCAAAATAGCACCTGCATTAATTGGCAGACCCTTCATAAGTCGGTAGACCAACACAACTCTTTTCTTTAGTGTCCTCAGTCGTTTATTTGTACGATAATAGGGTACTCGACACAATCTTAAAAATAGGCATAATACAAAGTCTAATGTCGACCCAATATCTAACTCTATCGCACATAGCCACAGAGTTCACCCCACATAATGTATGCCTAATATCACGATAAGGGGGTCATTCTATCATGGATTGAAATTTAGAATGATCATAGTTAGGGGCACCCAAAAATTCATTCGATGCTTCAATAGAAAATTGCACACGATTATTACGAATAAGACCTTGATTCCACCTTAAATGATGCCCATTCCAATTAGTATATAATTCAGGCACAAGACTCAAATTATACTCACCTTGATCCATAAAGATGTACGGAAGCCCCAAAGTAGGGACTTGAGCGTGAATGTGAGGAAACTCCACTAGCAATCGCCCTTCATTAACATATTCACCCCCCATGTACTTAGCCTCCTGTTGACAATCGTACCACTCCTCTTCATAGTGCATAACTGCTTGCTTATCAAATTTTTGAGGCGGCAACTCGGTAGGTGCCTTACTTGAACTTCCGAAAGCCACCCATCTTCTACTGCACTTAGTACCTGCGGTACTTGAAGCATTTTTACCTTTAGGAGCCATTCTCCTACCTAAGTATGAAAGAAAACAAGAAAGAAAAGAGAAGAAAAAAATTATGGGGGAGGGGTCGAGTAGGTAGTGGTGTAGGAGGTGGGTTTTAGTGGGTTTGATTTTTCTTTGGAATATTGTGGGTTTTAGTGGTTGGGAGTGGAGGAAAAGGTAAGAGAAGAAGGTTTTATGAAGAATTAATGGAGGAATTTGGGGAAGAATTGAGTGAAGGAGATGAAGGAAAAAATGGAGAATTTAGAGAGAATTGAGGGAGTTGGTCAGGTAGAGAAAGAAAGATAGAGAGAAACTGAGGTGGGTTTGGGTAGGTGAAAGATTTAAGGTGGGATTTGAAGTGGGTCCCATGAATTTTTTAAAAAAAATCCAGACAAAGAATGGTGGCACGATAGAGGGCGGCGCGCCACACATGAACCCAAAACTGCCCACAGTAGTTTCCTCGATGGCACAATGCACCTGATCGACGCCTGCACCTTTTGCGTGACACGCTGGTGCTACTCCAGGTACGGCTCCTGCAAATCTTCTTGGGGTGACCTAGGCCCAAGGCTCTGATAGTGCGCCAAAAAAAGTCCCAATACTTGGACCTCTGGCACGGCGCGCCAGGCCTGTGCTTGGATGAGGTTGGGCGTCCTTGCCCGTTTTCTAGTGTACTTGTTTCCTCTTCTATTATGGAGTGGTCTATGATATCCTGTGCATCATTCAAACTACGTAAAAAATATTGGTGGGTTGCCTCCCACCCAGCGCATTAGTTCTGGTCGTGGTACGACTCCTGTTTTTGTATTTTTCGTTATAGTTCTTAACTATTACAAATAAAACAAACTAAACTAACATCCTACCAAATTAGTAACTAAATATAATAAAACTTCACTAAATCCTATAAACTCAAACTATGATAAAAAGTTTTAAAATTAAGCAAATCTAACTACCTATTACATATCTTTCACGGGTTGCCTCGCGGGGAGCGCTTGGTTTAACATCGCGGCTCCAATCAACTTAAATCATTCATCATTTAGTTCAAGAGCTTCTCGATCGCGATCCATATTTTCACCAAAGTAGTGCTTGACTATTTGCCCATTCTCCAAGAACAACAGGGCATTTTTACCTTTAAGTTCTACCGCACCATGTTGTGTCACCCTCACCACTTCAAAGGGCCTACTCCATTTTGACCTTACTTTTCTGACGAATAACTTAAGTCTTGAGTTAAAGAGTAGTACCTTTTCACCCGGAGAAAAAGTGCGAGGAACTATTGATTAACGTTTCAAGGACACTTCATCCAATTCTAAGTGTCAACTCGCTAGTTAGTAGAATAACCCAACTAAATGAGTTGGGGTCGAATCCCACAGGGAGTGGTACGTGCTTAAGATTGAAGAGTCAAGTGTGAATATGCTCAAATCAGTCATAGGAATAGACATTATCGAATAAAAACATAATTCAAATCAGGGGGTGACACGAATGTCAAATAAGAGGGTTATGGTTTTAATTATCAACTACAGCAACAACAAATAATACGAAAATAACAATAATCAGACGGGTTCTTGGGATGTGATTCGATTATAGGCTAATGTAGACAAATGGGTAATTCAATTGTTAGAAAATAGATGTAAATTAGTGAATAAGCTAGAGTATAGAGGAGGCAAACTTTCTCTCGAACAATTTACCCCAAATCAAGTCGATGTCTCTCAAACAATTTACCCCGAATCAAGTCGATTTCTCTTGAACATCGACTAGCATGCAATATAAGAACAACCTACGCCTTAGTCCATTCACTCTCTCGAGCTGAATGTGTGGAAAAGGGTTTAGGATTTACTCTCTCGAGCTGAATGTGTGGAAAAGGGTTTAGGATTTACTTTCTCGAGCTGAACCCATGACAACCCAATACCCATAGACCATCAACCAATAATCTTGGTTTTAAAACCTCTCTCTCGAGCTGAACCCATGACAACCCAATACCCATAGACCATCAACCAATAATCTTGGTTTTAAAACCTCTCTCTCGAGCAAGCCAAAAACACGAAGGTAGAATTGCATTTGGAACTACAATTCTTTAATTTAACCCACAATTACTGATTGAAATCACTTCTAAACAACATTTAAACTAACAATTAGAAATACCCATAAACTAAATCAGCCCATAATCACATAATCATACCCCAAGAATTGGGGTTTTAGCTAGACATCATAAAAAGATAGAAATCGTTACCAAATTGTGTTTCCGTCAAGTGGCTATGATTAATTTTGTCTTAACAAAGGTCCAAATTGAAGAATCTCAAAGACCCACTTCCAATTCCTCAAAATTGAAAAACTTCAATTATTCAAAGCCAAGGAAAAATTGTCTCAATACTCAGAATTCTCTCTCTAAAACGTAGAACTCAATATTCAATACTAATCTCTTCTTATCTAAATATTCAAACATGTATTTATAGTCACCAAAAATATGTTGCGAAGAGCCATTCGGCTCAGTAAGTCGGGCTCGCCAATCAACACAGTGATCTGCCGTTTGGTCAATTCCATTGCCTTTCTGCCTTGTCCTCAGCATCCTCCAGGTCTGTAACTTTGGGCGATCTAATTCTGCATTGAGGAATTACTCGGCGATCCGCCTACTGCTCCTTTCTATTGCCGACTTGATTTTCTCCTTCAGGGCTTGGCACACTGGAACTTTAGGCGGTCAAATGGCCACTCGGCGACTCGCCAAATGGACTTGGCGATCACCAGACTCTCTTTTCTTCCTTCTTTTAGCTCACTTCGTTCCTTTTTGCAAATTAGTGTCCTTGCCTTGTTCCTCAATCCAAATTCCTAGAAATCAAGGATTTTACATCAGTTATTAGCACAAAATAAGCATTTGAGGGCACTAAATCATTATAAACAAAGCCCTGAATGAGTCCAAATCTCGGACTCATCAACACCCCCAACTTAAACTTTTGCTTGTCCTCTAGTAAAATTCAAGTTCAGAGGTTCTAAAAGGATGTCTCAAACAGTCCTACACAAGACTCAATCATGAATGCACACAACAAGATTTAATTTACTTATGCAAGGATCAATTGTGCACTCAAAGACTCAAGTTGTGACTCACCCTCATCAATGATTCTCAAGTTCATTATACTTGCTTCAAATGCACGTTCAAGCTCAACAAAGATACTTAATGCCCTCACACAAAGAAGGATTCCATATTCACACACAATGGTTCAACAATTTATAGTTTCGGAATAAAAAACAACTCTCACACTCACAAAGATGAACATATGCATGACTTCACCCATAAGTTTGCCCTTATTTTCCAATCAACGCTTATTTCAGCTCACTCAAGATCAAAAAGGTCTTTTCAAGGTTTGTAACGGGGCTGAGTGTAAAGGTATGGTCATTTAGGCTCAGTGGCTCCTTATCCTCATGAAATGTGGTATGAACAACACTTCCCTTCCTTTTCTTCATCATTCTCATTAATGCTTAAAATTTACCCCATTATTCACTTTCCATGGACTACCGGACACCCCAATTTTCTTTTGCACTTTCACAACTTTATTTCAAAACTTTTTCATTTTTTTTTTCATTCACCTTTTTTTTTCTCTTTTCTTTCTGTATGGGGGGTTCCATATTTTATTCAAATCATGGATCAAGGGGGACTTCTTTGCACTTCTTGATTTACCTTCTTTTTTCACCACACCCCCAACTTAGGCTTTTGGCCTAAGTTGGCTATTCCAACAAACCACATCTCATGAGGATTATGGGTGAAGGAATAAAGAAAGGTCACAATTTCATCAAGTTTCTTCCAAGAAAAAGGGTAAGCTCAAAGTGAGTTCAAGCAAAGTTCACACACTCACAAGGTAGGTCACAAAAGAGGTATATTGTCAAATTGTTTCACTCTTTAAAATTGTTGCCTAAGATCATTTCAAGAGCATGCATCACGTAGTCAAACGGGCCAACGGAGAAAATTCTAGGTGTCATCACACATGGTTCACATAAAGCTCATCACACAAGGCATTAACACCAATGTCAAACAAGACTCCACACTTTGGCTAGTGTGCAATGTTCATCACAAGAGACTCAATTCGATAATCGTCTAGTCATAACGAGATGCAAAAATTTCACATATGAATGTGCGGCCTCATCGTAGCCGCACATTCATGTTTGTTCGATTGAGAGCACCATTCAAGTCATCGATATTGATCATAACCGATACTCAAATTTGCACAAGAACAGCCATATTCAAACACAATCAAGAAGGGTGGAAATTTTTTAAAAGGGTCCGAAAACCATTTCAATAAAAACAATGAGCCATAAGGTCAAATATCCACAACATAGAGTCAAAACACAATATATAGCACAAAACCCAATATATACAAAAATCATCAACACAAAAGGTAAGTATGTAAAACCTCACCCCACCATAAACAAAAAAAGAATTTGTCCTCAAATGCAATAAAATATCAAAAAATCAATATAAAAAGACAGAGAGGGAGTTAAAAAGAAGTCATGTCTATGCAGTCGCTCCATTTATCGGGGCATCAGTGCCCGGTGTAGTACTCTGATCTTGGGCATCAGTACATGGGGTATCAGGAAGAATGGATCCGGCGATGGTGATGTCTGTCAAAGAAATCCTCTGACCTGAATCTATCATCGCCTCATAAACCTCTGTCAGGCCCTCATAGGAAGCCTGCTCATTAGCAAGCAGCTCCTCATCAGTCTCAGCCTCGGACTCAACAGCTGCCACCTCAACAACTCGAACCTCATCTCTGGTGGTAGCTGGAGGTACATCTGGATCAACTGGCACATCATGGATCTTTATTTTCCCAAAAATCATCAACATGTCGGTGGACTTCAACTGGTCCATATCTCTCCTCAGCTCAACAATGACGGCCTTCAGAGCCGTCACCTCATCAGTGACCCTTTGGCCTTGCTCATACACCGTTATACATGTCGCAAGGGCATTAATAGTAGAACTCAATGGTGTCACAACATCAGCAAGAGCCCTCTCGATCATGCCAGGAATGGTGGCCTCAAGTCAGGAGGCGCGTCTATTAGCAGAATGGGAAACAACAATACCTGATCTAGGGGGCAAGAGAGTAGCAGATGAACTAGGCATCATGGAAGGGGCAGTGCTAGATATACCTGAAGGCCCAAGGGCTGGAGTAGGCAATAATGCCTCTGCAGGTAGTGTCTGAACATCAACAACTGGGGATGTGTCCACCGGGGATGCCTTCTTCTTCTCGGCCTCATCTTTCAAGTACTCCGCGTCAATTCTCTGGAAATCAGTAGAAGATGTGGGAATCACTTCCACATCCTTCTTCTCATCTCTAGGCACCTGAGCCTATCTCCATAGCTCGGTAATCAACATTGTAAAGGTAGAGATATTTGGCGTTGCTTGGCCCTCATAGGCATCTCCTGTGCAATAATCATCCCCAAGTTCAGCCTCGTCCCATTAATGATGCAACCAAGACAGGTTGCTTTGGCGTGGCAAAGAATTGACTCATTCTGGGATGGCATAATGGTATTGCCGATAAAGACAAACCAATACCTCGCTACTACATTGAGGTCCTTATTCTCAATGGGTACTCTAACCTCTAGCCACTTGGGAGTACCATCTGAGATCAGAGGGGCCAACCACTTCTTCATATTTTCCAATGTATTTATTCTAATCTTGTATTGGCAATCATCCTCAAATCTAGGTGAACATTCTAGGACTGTATTGATGGAAGCACTATCACATTTTACCTTTTTACCGCTGACAACCACAGAGTCAACCGGCTTGAATTTGGCTGCAGGCTTCTTCCCTTGTGGTACCATGGCTCCGTAGGCAATGTACAACTCCCGGAACCAATTTGGAACATAAGGACCTCGGGGTCGAGTTAACAACTTGAACTTGTGCGACCTTAGGCAACTCGTGATCTCTGGATATCTGTCAATGACTCCATCAGTTGACATCCTTTTTTCCTCTATGATGGTCCACTACCCCTCAGTATTCAGTCTGTTCATAGACTGGGGATGAGGACCTTGTACCGGTGGTGCTAGAATCACATCTTGTGTTGGAGCAGGAGGAGTGGTAGAGACCTGAGGTGTCCTGATCCTAGATGGATCATTCAACTAGTTGGATTGCAGCTCCGCTCTCTAGGCTAATTGGAGTTCATCGTCAGGCTTAGAAGTGGCAGCCTGAGGATCTTGGTTCTCACCCTCACTCTCAGAAGTGGTGAGGCGAGTGGCATAGATCTGATAACTATCGAAGTTGACCTCCGATGACGCAGGTGCAGATGCCTTGCCTTTTTCTTTTCCCTTTCCACTTGTGGTGGGAAGTTTGGTAGCTTTAGCATTAGATGCGGCTGCATCCTCGTTGATTGTGATTCTCTTAGCCCTCTTGCGGGGCGGCATGTCTTTACTGACCACTTTTGGTCTAGCCATATCTGCAAACACAATATAGAAAGTTAAGAACAGTTCAAGAAAATTTGCAGAAAAATAGTTGTAGAGAGACTCGCTGAACCTATCGGCGAGTCGCTGAATCACTTTGGTGAGCTAGATCGGGCTCGCCGAAAGTATTGGCTTAAGAATTCTCAGAAAAACTGGCATGTTTGTGATGGGATGGTCCTTTCGGCGAATCGCCAACAGCATTTGGCGAGCACAGACCAGCCCGCCGAAAGTTACAGTGTATTTAAAGGGCTAGGGCACAGAAAAGGCGATCCAGAAGAAAGATTGGCGAGTCGTCGAGTGCCCTCGATAAACTCCGGCTTCTCGCCAAAAGTTACAGAACCCAAACTCAATTTAAGCATGAAATTAAAGGCGAGATAGGGGGATTTGGCGAACCGCCGAGTGGTTCGATGAGCTCAACCCAGCTGGCTAAACTGCCCAACGTGCCTACTCTCTACCCCAACTTCCAAAAATAACCCCGCAGCCCCTGAAAACAAAAATCAAAACATGCACTCACTTAATTAAACTTAGACCCATACTACCCATGCCCTCGGGATACTCAGACTTCTCCCAGTTTGGCCAAATTTGGCCATTTGAGGACTTACGCCCTTAGGAATGACGTCAACCGCTCCATCATTGGGCAAAGTACATGATTTGGCACAAATGCGGGTTACTTAGACTTCACCCGACTAGACACAACAACAACAAAACTCAATCCAACAAGATTGATCAATGTTAAGCACAGAATTTTGGGAAATCAAAATTTTAGGCAATATAGGCATGATATTCAAATTAAAACAGTCACACAAGCATACAATTATGAATCAGAGAGGCCCAACAGACATCACTAAGAAAAGAACAATTGCAAATGAGTAAAATTGCTAATGACAAGTTTGGGGTTCGGAAAATCAACCTTTAATGTCAATTAGATAAGTTGAAATGCTAGGCGGCGAAGATATCCAACTCCAAACACACAGTCGACGACCAAAAAGTAGTAAAAACACAAAAATATGGGAAATTATAGTGCGGGTGTGAGTTTGGAAAGTTGAAAAGTAAGGGAATGTGAAAGATTTTGAACTTTTTAACTTTTGGCCTTTAAAACCGTTCAGTTCTTGCCTATTCGGCGACATTAATTTTGCTCGCCGACCCACTCGGTGAAACGCCGAGTGGAAACTTACCTTGCCTAGTTTTACAGGACCTACAGTTAATGTGGAGGTCCAAACGGTGGAGAAAGTCGCGATTGCCAACCTGTTCGGCGACACGCCGATTTGCTCCTGGACTCGCCGAGTTTTACATATTCCAATTTCAAAATTGCTTGAGTCCAACAGTGGTCCAAGTCAGGCTCGCCGACTTCTTCGGCGAGTTGCCAACTGGAAATTTTACTCGCCAATATGCACTTTTCAAACACATTCCACACTTTAACCTGCACAATCAACACACCATTATTTCAAAATAAAAAAGAAAGTAAATAAAACTTGGGTTGCCTCCCAAGCAGCGCCTTATTTAACAGCGTGGCACGACGCAAGTCTTCACTCAAACTTCATTTTTGGGGTTGGCCATAGTGTCACTAGGCAACCCCCCTTGTTGTCTCGGGTTTAAATGAGATGAAATATGACCCATCTAGGTCTACAACTATTTGATAGAGACGGAATGAGAGGTAACCGTATGGCTAAAGGTCGACACATCTTCCTTCATTTCTTTCAAAATTTTGTCGGATCCCTCAACCTTATTGAGAATACAAGAAAGCATATCCTCAGACCGACCACCCTCAGAATCCTTTCCCTTTTGGCGCTCGTGGGGAGAAATGTTCCTGTCCTTCTCCCCATCCCTTTCCTTCCAGGCGGGGTTACGATCCCTCCACTCTCTATCACGATCCTTCCAGCCATCATCCCTGTTCCAACCTTGGTTACCACTCTGCCTCGAGTAGTTTTAATGATAACCACCTCCTTGGTTGGCTATGAAGTTCACCTCTTCGTTGTACAATGCTTTAAACTTGGCCTTATCAGGATTTACACACCCAACACCCACAACATTGACACTTCGAGCACCAGCTCCCATGACATTTTTCGACAAAATGTCAAGTTGTGTCATGATCTTTTCCATGTTCTGATCCCTATCTTGGTCTTTGTCAAGTTGCTCATTGGTCAATTTAAACGTGAGAGCGGAGACCTGATCTTCACGGGTTTACCAAGCCCGATTAATTGTGGTCATACCATCCAAAAGTTGAGCTGCTATAATGTAAGGTTGTTGCATCAAACCTCCAGGAGAAAGTTGGTTAGATACACCCTTATTCACCGAATCAAGGCTTCAATAAAAATATTACAGCAAAACATTGTCGGGCAAACCATGAGTTGATTGCATCACCAACTTCTTGAATCGTAGCCAAGTCTCATGAATTGGCTCACCCTCCAAACACTTGAAGCTTTGGATGCTATCCCGAAGAGTCGTCATCTTCAAAGGAGGGAAAAAATGCACTTGAAAGGCGGTGACAAGCTCTTCCCACAAAGTGATTGATTCTCGTGGTAATTCAGCCAGCCACTTACATGCTTCTTCCATTAAAGAAAATGGGAACAACCTCAACCGGACCGACTCTTGGGATATGTTCTTGAAGGAGAACAGCCCGCCAACATCAACAAAGTTTCTAATATGCTCATGGGGATCCTTATGAGCCAACCCACCAAACAACCCTTTTAATTGCAAGAGCTGCAACATGGTACTTGTAATATAAAACACATCGTTCCCTTCAGCTGGAGGCAAGCGGATGGCACCAATTCCACCCATTAGATGAGGTTTATTGTCATTAGGCTCGTTGACATCGTTGAGGTTTTCGATGTCATCTTGGTGGCCCACTTAGCTACCATTTCTTCCGTTCACATTCATTTCGTCTGTTCAAAATAGCAACACACAAAACAAAACTAAAAATAAGTAGATTCAAATATGACTAAAAAGAACAAAATTCAACTTAACCAAAGAATCTTAACCAACACCACTCCCCGGCAGCGGCACCATTTTGATTAATATTTCAAGGATACTTCATCCAATTCTAAGTGTCAACGATCGCTAGTCAGTATAATAACCCAGCTAAATGAGTTGGGGTCGAATCCCACAGGGGGTGGTACATGTTTAAGATTCAAGAGTCAACTGTGAATATGCTCAAATCAATCATATGAATAGACATTATCGAATAAAAACATAATTCAAATTAGGGGGTGACACAAATGTCAAATAAGAGGGTTTCAGTTTTAATTATCAAGTGCAGCAGCAACAAATAATACGAAAATAATAATAATGAGACGAGTTCTTGGGATGTGATTTGATTATAGGCTAATGTAGACAAATGGGTAAGTGCAACTGTTAGAAAATAGCTGTAAATGAGTGAATAAGCTAGACTATAGAAGAGGTAAACTTTCTGTCAAACAATTTACCCCGAATCAAATCGATTTCTCTTGAACATTGACTAGAATGCAAAATAAGAACAACCTATGCCTTAGTCCATTCATTCTCTCGAGCTGAATGTGTGGAAAAGTGTTTAGGATCCACTCTCTCGAGCTGAACCCATAACAACCCAATACCCACAAACCATCAACCAATAATCTTGGTTTTAAAACCTCTCTCTCGAGCAAGCCAAAAACACGAAGGTAGAACTGCTTTTGCAACTACAATTCTTTATTTTAGACCACAATTACTGATTGAAATCACTTCTAAACAACATTTAAACTAACAATTAGCAATACCCATAAACTAAATCAGCCCATAATCACATAATGATACCCCAAGAATTGGGGATTTAGCTTGACATCATAAAAAGATAGAAATCGTTACCAAATTGTGTTTTCATCAACTGGGTACGATTAATTTCGTCTTTACAAAGGTCCAAATTGAAGAATCTCAAAGACCCACTTCCAATTTCTCAAAAGTGAAAAACTTCAATTCTTCAAAGCCAAGGAAAAATTGTCTCAAAAACTTCAAATAGTAAACTGAAGCTATCAATCATATTAATATTACATCTATCTCCACATAGAAGGTACTCAAAATTCTCTCTCTAAAACGTAGAACTCAATATTCAATACTAATCTCTTCTTATCTAAATATTCAAACACGTATTTATAGTCACCAAAAATATGTTGCGAAGAGCCATTCAGCGCAGTAAGTTGGGCTCGCCGATCAACTCGGCGATCCACCGTTTCGTCAATTCCATCACCTTTTTGCCTTGGCCTTCAGCATCCTCTAGGTCTGTAACTTTGGACGATCTAACTATGCATCGCGGAATCACTCGGCGATTCGCTAGCTACTCCTTTCTCTCGCCAACTTGATTTTCTCCTTCAGGGCTTGGCACACTGGAACTTTAGGCAGTCAAATGGCTACTCGGTGACTCGCCAAATGAACTTGGCGATTACCAGGCTCTCTTTTCTTCCTTCTTTCAGCTCGCTTCGTTCCTTTTTGCAAATTAATGTCCTTGCCTTGTTCCTCAATCCAAATATCTGGAAATCAAGGATTTTACATCAGTTATTAGCACAAAATAAACATTTGAGGACACTAAATCCTTATAAACAAAGCCCTGAATGAGTCCAAATCTCGGACTCATCAACTATGTGCTTGTCATGCCATCTTTTTGTCTTCTATTTGTATAGCTTAGAATTCACATATGCTTGGAACTGAAACTCCTCAAGCTCGTGCAATTGACTTATTCTCTTCTTACCGGCAATCTCAGGGTCAAGATTTAACTTCTCAATCGCCCAATACGTTTGGTGCTCTGGCTCCGCTGGAATATGACATGCTTTTCCAAACACATGTGATAGGGAGAAGTCCTAGTGGGTGTTTTGTAAGCAGTCCTATATGCCCATAAAGCATAATCAAGCTTCTCAGGACAATTTTTTCTCTGCGCATTCACTGTTTTCTGCAAGGTTTGCGTCACCTCTCTATTTTACACTTTCACTTGACCACTTGTTTGAGAACGATATGTTGTCGCAACTTTATGCCGAATACCATACTTAGCAAGAAGATTCTTCACTAAATGGTTAATGAAATTCTTACCTCCATCACTTATGATTTCCCTCAAAGTACCAAAGAAGGTGAAAATGTGTTTCTTGATGAATTTAACCACCGCTCTTGAGTCATTCGTGGGAAGAGATACCGCCTCAACCCATTTGGACACATAATCTACAGCCACCAAAATATATTGGTTTCCACTAGATGGTGGGAATGGAACCATGAAGTCAATACCCCACACATCAAAGATTTCCACCTCACGAAAGTTATTTAGTGGCATCTTATGTCTTCTCGATACAGAACCCATTTTTTGGCATTGATTACATCATTTCACATAGGCAATGGAGTCTTTAAAAAGAGAAAGACAAAAGAACCCAAATTGTAGTACCTTGTGCACCATGCACTCTCCTCCATGGTGCCCTCCATACGAACTTGCATGACAACTCTTGAGCACATGCTTGACCTTATATTCCGAAATTCATCTTTTCACCACTCGATCCACTCCTTGTTTGAACAAGAATGGTTCATCCCAGATGTAGAATTTAGCATCGTAAGTCAGCTTCTTCTTATGTTGGGTAGTTGCACCTGGAGGGTACACTCCACTTACTAATAGATTTACTATATTAGCATATCAAGGCACTTGAGAGAAATCCAACGCCATCAACTGCTCATCTAGAAATTCTTCACATATTGATCCCCTTTTATGTATAGGGGGAAAATCTTCTAACCTGGACAAATGATCGGCTATTTGATTCTCAATACCCTTCAAGTCTTTGATCTCAAGGTAAAATTCTTGTAGAAGTAATATCCACCGAATTAGCCTTGGTTTTGCATCCTTCTTGTTGAATAGGTACCTAATAGCTGCATCATAAGTATAAACAATTACCTTGGTACTTATCAAATATGATCTAAACTTGTCGAAGGTGAATACTAGAGCCAACAAATCCTTCTCAATCATGGTGTAATTAGCTTGAGTAGAATCAAGGATCTTACTAGCACAGTATATTGAATGGAACACTTTATCTGTTCTTAGTCCCAATATTGCACCCACTGCTAGATTACTTGCATCACACATGAGTTCAAATGGTAGCTCCCAGTTAGAAATAATCAAGATTGGAGCTTCAATTAAGTTCAACTTCAACACCTCAAACGCCTTCAAACACATCTCGTCAAATTCAAATTTCACCTCCTTCTCCAAGAGACTGCACATAGGTCTTGCCATCTTTAAAAATCCTTGATGAATCTCCGGTAAAACCCTGCATGGCCAAGGAAACTTCGCACCCCTTTCAGAGAAATAAGAGGGGGTAATTTTTCAATCACATACGCCTTGGTTTTATCCACTTCTAGGCCATGCTTTGACACCTTGTGACCCAATACTGTGCTTTCTCGAACTAAGAAGTGACACTTCTCCCAGTTAAGCAGTAAATTTGTGTCTTCACATCGAGCAAGTACTTTATCAACATTCCGGAGACATACCTCAAAAGATTTCCCAAAGACAGAGAAATCATCCATGAATACCTCTACAAAGTCCTCCACCATATCATGAAAAATGGCCATCATACACCTTTGAAAAGTCATCGGGGCATTGCAAAGTCCAAATGGCATGTGTTTGAAAGAATACGTACCATAAGGACAAGTGAATGTGGTCTTCTCTTGATCTTCGTGTGCAATCAAAATTTGATTATATCTGAAATACCCATCTAAAAAGCAATAGTACTCCTTCCCTGCCAGATGATCAAGCATTTGGTCAATGAAGGGGACAGGATAATGATCTTTTCATGTGGCCTCATTTAACTTCTGGTAATCCGTGCAAATTCTCCATCCGGTGACTGTTCTGGTGAGAATCAACTCACTTTTCTCGTTCTTCACTACTATCATACCACCCTTCTTTGGTACACACTGCACATGATTCTCCCACTTACTATTGGAAATCGGATACACAATACCAACATCTAGCCACTTGATCACTTCTTTTCTTACCACTTCCTTCATCTAGGGATTTAGTCTGCGTTGATGTTGTGCACTTGTCCTATGATACTCCTCCATATATATTTTGTGCATACATAGCGTTGGAATAATCCCATGAATATCATATATCTTCCAACCAAGAGATTTCTTCCTTCACTTCAAGATTCTCAATGTCGTATCAACCTGTGATTTAGACAAGTCTGGAAAAAGTATCACAGGTAAAGTTTCATTGCTACCCAAATATGCATACCTTAGGTGAGCATGCAGAGTTTTCAACTCTAAATAGAGTTCTTTTTCAATTGAGGGTTTAGGTGGAGGCCCGAATTCACGATTTGATGATTCAACCGTGCCTTTTTGTGTGCCCACTATGCAAAATTAAGGCAAGCTATCATCTATTGAGCTTCAGAATCTCAACCCATGTCATGTCCCACCAAAACTCTTTCCAAGGGATCCTCAGAAGTAATACACTGTGATTCTATAGCTAGATCCGCAATAGTAATGGCAGACAACTCATCATAGACGAAAGGTAATTTCAATGCGCGATAGACATCAAACACTTCAACCTTATCATGTGCTATCATGGTTAACTGCCCAACTATTGCTCACCCCGTGGCTAATAAAGGATACTGCAAAATAAATGGGACTTCTGGTGGGCTCAAATTTAGGACTACAAAGTCCACCGAAAAGATTGACGATCCCACTCGCACCAACACATCCTTTACTACACCTCTGGCCTTGCAATAGATCTATCCACCAATTGTAGAATGATAGTGGTTGGTTTTGGACTTCCCAACTCAAGTTTGTTGTATAAACATGCAGGCATGAGATTAATGCTAGCACCCAAATCACATAAACCCTGGGCATGGACACTTTGTCCAATTGTAATTTGCACAGTGAAGCTACCCGGATCCTTCAATTTCTTGGGTAGTCTAGTCTGAATTCGAGAATTGCACTCCTCAGTAAGTGCTACCATTGCATACTCTGTTAGCCTTCTCTTTTTATTTGAGGAACAATCTTCTCAACATTGGAGTTCTTTATCACCTCTTCTTGTTTCTTTTCTCCACTCCCTACCTCAGTATCTCTCTTCTTTGGAGCTAGTTCCTCTAGTTGTTGACCACTTCTAGTACTCACGACATTTAATTGCTTTGGGTTGGGCTCAGTGTCACCCGACAAACCTCCTTGTGGATGCAAGTTGAGTGAATTAACTACTTGCGCAACTTGTTTTTCTAGATTCATCTGTGAAATTTGAATGTTCCTCAAGTTCTAATTTTTCTTATCTACCCTTGCATTGATTTTTGCATTATCGAAACTATTTTTACCGATTTCTACCATCAGCTTTTGGAACAACTCTTCAGTAGTCATACCTCATTTCTGCGCACTTTGACTTCCACCTTGGCTATAAATTTTGATATTGTTTCCCATTTCCTTGTTCTCGGTATTGGTTGGACCCTTGCGCTTGATTTTGGTTCTGTTTTTATTTCAATCCCATGAGAAGTTAGGATGGTTTCTCCAACTCGAGTTGTAAGTATAACCATAGATCTGCGTACCTCCATCATTTTGAGCATTACCCATATAGTTCACGGTGTCTAGATTTGATTCACAGTATTCAGTTGCATGTTCTCCACTACCACAGACTCCACACCAAACAACAGATTATTGAATAACATTCATCGGTGCTTGCTAATTGAGGGAAATTTACTTGAACTGGATTGTTATATTATGGTTCATTGCATCTAATTTTTCATTTATAGCAGTAGCTTGATCCACATATAGAATTATGCAGCCCTTTTCTGTCGTGGTCCTTGGTACCTCCCCATTCCATTTGAGGTTTCCCTCTGAGAGTCTGTCTAGGAGGTCAAATAGCTCCCCATGGGTCTTTGTTAAAGCTTGTCCACCTTCTACACTATTAAGAAGTACTTGTGCATTATAATCAAGACCATCAAAGAAAATGTGAGCAAGTACCTCAACCGCCTAGTAGTGACGTGGACAAACATTTAACAATTGGTTCAATCAAGCCCATGCTTGGTACATATCTTCCCCATTTTTTTGCTTGAAGCTTAATATTTTACTCCCCAACCTTACAGGTTTTCCAGATGGAAAGAATCGACTCAAGAACTTTTTTTCTAGATAATCCCATGTGGTAATGGAATTTGGTGGCTCTGTATCTAGCCACTGCATGGCTGCTCCCAATAATGAAAGTGGGAAAGGAGTAAACCTCACATAATCATAGGATACCCCATTAGTAATGTATGCATAGCTTATTTCCAGAAAGTTTTGAATATGCACTTGGAATCCGCTTGAGGGAGATCGGTCAATTGCCCCATTGAGTGAATGGGTTGTACCATGTTCTATTTCAGCTCAAATCTACCACATGTTTGTAGTTTTCATATACTTGATGCCATGTTGATGGTGAGTGGGACTGCCACATAATTGACTGGTCTTGCCGGTATAACTGGGGGTACCTCTTGTGCTTTGTTATTCATGTTTTCCGCGGCCACCCTCAATATTTTTTGGGAGACCCTGTCCCAATTCTTGCTGATTTTCTTGATTCGACAACTTTCTTTATAGTTGAAAGGCTCTTTCAGGTTCGTCGTCTGGGTCAACCAGATCTCCTTTTCGAGCCAGGCTTAAGAACTAAGTGCATACAATACAGAAAAGCTAAGATCAAGTTATTAACACTTGAACAACCTAATTATAGACTTAAGAAAATTGAATATAAACTAATTCCTAAGTCCCCGACAGCAGCGCCAAAAACTTATTTCTCCCAATTGCACACGCAAGTGTACGTGGTCGCGCAAGTAATATAGTTCCTTTTAGAAACGAGTTATCGTACCCAAGGGACTTAAGATCAATTTATATTAGCTATCTTAATTCCACAACTCATCAAAAATATCTTAAAAAGTGTTTGAATGTTCTTTATTACTACTACGACTAATTCAATAAAATAAAGTAACTAGTGTGAACAACTTCAATTTGATGTTTTAAACAAGTAAGAGACAATTCCAGGGTTCCAATATGCATTGGATTTTGTGTATCATATCTCAAGTAATGAACTAATTTAGATTATCAAGTTACTGATTTACAGGGCTGATTATATGATCATGGTCTCCCAACCTCCAATCGCCTACTCCAATTAGTTGTCTAACTACATCATTGAGCAGGGATAGACAGTCCTAATTGGCGAGCATTTATACTTAATCTTATTTCATAACCAAGCTAGGTGTTCGTCTGAGCGTCACTTCTAAACACAAAACAACTCAATTTAATGGAAAATCAAGCTTTCTATATCCTCTGGTCTATCTACTTTAGCGCCTCCCGAGTTTAAGTGTAGACAAGAGATTTATCTCTATGATGGCCAGTCAAGAAATACTAAAATAAGAACATAAAAGTAACTTAAATCGATAACCATAAATTAATTCAAAACCATAGATACTCAACAATCATCCGTAGCTACAGCCCCAGAACAAGGGCTTTTAGCCACTCATAATATTCAAAAATGCAAAATAATGTTGTTCATGCGATTTTCAAAAAATGAAAGAGTTAGTGAATTGAAAACTATTACAATATAATAATCCTTGCTCTTGCACACGAAAAAGAAGTCGAACCCCTAAAAAATAACCCTTGGGTCCTATTTATAGAATTTAGGAGAATAATTTCCAATTCTAGCCCACGAAGGGATCCTAATTATACCAATTTTTGCCAAAACGTCGGTCAGGCCTTGGGGCAGTGCACCAGAAACACGCCTGGCAGGCTGGTGCATCGTGTTGCCAGTGCGCCAAAAAGAGGCCTCGCCACTTTCTTCCTGGTGCATCGCTCCCCCGTTGCGCCACTGAGGCTGGGACATCGCGCCAAGCTTCTTCTTGGGTGTCGATTTGTCGCACTTTCTTCCTTTGTTCTCCTTCTCAATCACTTCTTTCAACATTCCTGCAAAATAGCTAACCATGTATATTAGCATGCAATCATCGCAATCCTAAATCAAAAAAAGTAAAGTATATTAGTGAATGTCCTTAAACTCCCGTTGAAGATGGGTAATTCGTATTAATTTGGCATATAATTATGCCCCAGATCATGTACATTCACTGTTTTGGCTAAGATGCTCTCTATCTCCCGATTGGACACCTCAACTTGCTCACTAGATTGAGGATGGTATGGTGTGGCGACTTTGTGTTTCACCTCATACTTAGACATACGTGCCTCAAATTAGAGATTGTAGAAATGAGAATCGCCATCACTTATAATGGCCCATAGGGTCCCCAACCTTGTTAAAATGTGTTTCTTGAGGAACTTTGTGACACTTGTCCCTTTAATGTTTTGTAAAGCTATTTCCGCCACCCATTTGGACACATAATGACTGCCACTAAGATGTACTTGTTCCCAAAAGAGCTAAGGAAAGGTGCCATTAAATTAATCCCCCAAACATCAAACAATTCATTTTCAAGAACTTGTGAGAAAGGTAGCTCATGCCTCCTAGATATACTTTCTTGCATTTGACAGTGAAAAATACACTTGCAAAAGGCATGGGCATCTCTAAATATTGTGGGCCAATAGTAACCACATTGTAGGACTTTAAAAGTTGTATATATGTCTTCATGATGTCCCCCCCACCAGTGAAGCATAGCAGGCTTCAAGTATCTCTTGCACCTTCACTTCAGATATACAATGCCGGATATTATTGTCTGCACATTCCTTAAAAAGAAAAGGTTTACATACTTCTTCACATCAAATAAGAATTTACTCTTCTGATGGCTACTCAAATCTTCAGGTAACAACCCATAGACGATGAAGTTTGCATAATCGACATACCAAGGGGCTGAGGTTTAGGAGATAAACATTAATGTTCATCAGGGAAAGCATTACTAATGTCTCTTCCCTCAACCACTGCAACATCTACTTCAAGCCTTGATAGGTGGCAGACCACTTTGTTTTCACACCCCTTTCTATCCCTTACCTAAAAATCAAATTCTTGGAGAAGAAGCACCCACTGAATTAGTCTTTCTTTATCTTATTTCTTTTTCATCAAGTACCTTAGAGCTACATGATCAGTATGAACAAGAACTTTTGTACCCAATAAATATGCTCTAAACTTTTCAAACCCATATAACATGGCTAACAACTCTTTCTCCGTGATGGTATGATTAATTTGAGCACAATTCAAGGTTTTGCTAGAAAAATAGATGGGATGAAAGAACTTACTCTTCCACAACCCAAGTTTAGCGTCAAGAGTCAATAGGCTAGCATCACACATCATTTCAAAGGGAAGATTCCAATCGAGGTCTATTATTATAGCGGCTAAGACAAGCTTTGATTTCAAGATCACAAAAGCCTTCAACCAAGCAACATCAAATTCAAAAGAACTCTTCTTTTAAAGTAGCCAACACAATTGAATAACCACTTTTGAAAAATCTTTAATAAATCATTGGTAGAATCCAGCATGTCCAAGGAAACTTCTCGCTCCCTTCACTGGAATTGGGGGAGGTAACTTATTAATCGCTTGAATTTTTGCCTAATCTACTTCAATATCATCTCCAAAAGTTTTATGCCCAAGCACAATTCCTTCCGTAACTATGAAATGACATTTCTCCCAATAAAGAAACAAGTTGGAATCCACACATCTTTGAAGTACTGTTTGCAAATGCTTCAAGCACTCTTCAATTGAATCCCTAATAATTGAAAAGTCATCCATGAAGACTACCATAGAGTCCTCTACCATATCAGCAAATATTGATAACATGCACCATTGCAAAGTGGCCAGCGCGTTGCACAATCAAAAGGGCATTTACTTGAAATCAAACTTCCCATAGGGTAAGTTAAAGTCATTTTTCTTGATCCTCTGGTGCAATAGAGGTTTGATTGTATCCGGAGTACCCATTGAGGAAGCAATACAGTCCTTTACCCGCAAGCCTATAAAGCATTTAATCAATAAAGTGCATAGGGAAATGGTCCTTCTCGGTCAATGAATTCAATTTATGGTAGTCCATACACACTCGCCACCCAGTCACGGGCCTAGTAGCGACAAACTCAGCCTTTTCAGTTTGGACTACCGTTATATCACCCTTTTTAGGGACACATTAGACTGGACTCACCCATTGTCTATATACAACCAGAAAAATAACTCTCGCGTCCAACCATTTTACTATCTCCTTTTTCATAAATTTTTGTATCGGTGGATTTAACCTTCTTTGGTGCTCAATGTTTGGCTTGCACCCTTCAGTTAAATTTATCTTGTGAGTGCACACACCAGAGAAATTCCCACTATGTTGGTAATTGACCACCCCAATACTTTAATGTGCCTTTTAAGCACCTTAATAAACAACTCCACTTGCCATTTTTCAAGATCGAAATTATTACCTGTAGTGTGTGGCTGCCTCCCAAGAAAATATATTTGAGATGAGGGAGAAGTACTTTCAAATCTAACTTCAGTGGCTCAATAGTGGATGGCTTGGACGGTGGTGCTTCTTGACTAGACATGTCGAGGTCAAACTTCATTTTCAATGAAGAATGTGAGCATACACAAACAAGAGCAGCCACAACTTCATCATAAATGCTTATTTGGGCTTGATCATAATTAAGTAACACAAGTGCCACTGACTCCCCACTATATGTGGCTTTTGCAATACTTACTACCGCTTCATCCATTTGATCCAAGTGAGACACAACGTACATATCATTTGGATACTTCATCGATTTGTGAATATTGAAGCTAACTTCTTTGTCATTGACTCTGAACTTCAATTGACCACCTTCCACATCAACCAAAACTTTGTATATGGCCAAGAATAGTCTACCAAGGATAACTGGTATTTCAATATCAATCTCACAATCTAACAGTACAAAATCATAGAGAAAACAAACTTATCTACCTTCACCAAAACATCATAGACCATACCAACCGATCTCTTTATTGAATGATCAACCATCAAGAGTCTCATGTTTATCGATTTTGGATCATCAAGCCCAAGGTTCTTAAAGACCATCAATGGCATTAGATTTATGCTTGCACCAAGATCACATAAAGCTTTTGCAAATGTGCAAGAACCAATGGTACATGGAATAGTGAAAGCTCTCGGATCATTTTTCTTGAGGACTACATTTTTTTATCATAATTGCACCACAAGTTTGTAGAATTTCAATTGTTTCACAATCTATATTGCTCTTCTTTGTCCTCAACTCTTTCATATACTTTGCATAATCCGACATTTTGGTCAGTGCATCCACAAAAGAGATATTCACTTTCAAGTCTTTCACTATCCCCTAAATCTTTTAGAACTTTGCATCATCATCTTTGTTTCTCAATCATTGAGGAAAAAGAGTTATCATGATTTGGGGTAGCATGGGTTGGGATGCAACATCACCATCCTTCACATTTAACTTAGGCTCACTTTCAACCTCTTTTGTTTGTGTCTCGACCTTCCCCTTAGGTGGTTCATTATCGGCAACCACATTTTACGCATCTACCTTGTCGGGCATTGTTCTATTTTTCAATATCTTTCCACTTTGGGTGACTATGGCTAACACTGTAATAGCATTCATTGGATTTTCATACACATGATCCATCAAATCTTCATTGGGACTTGAGTACACAAGAGAAGCCCACAAACCCATCTTTTCTTTGAGTAACTTAATGGATTATGAGTGTGAAATCATGGTAGTGGACAATGCTGAAATGTCACTCGTAATCTCTTGCAAAATCATATCAGACCCTTCCACTTTATCAAGAATTTTGGTTAGCAAGTACTTGGTCAAAATGCTCACTAGGTCGTGCAAGTAATGAAGTGGTGTATGCTTTTCATATTCACATTCATTTCCATCCCTATTTCTCTTACTACTTTTAGTCTAACCTTGATTTACAGTAAGCCTTGGATAGCTTAACCATAAACACTCCAATTTGTCACCCCTTAAGTGAAACTTCTCATCATACACATTCTGGGAGGCGACATTTAGTGAATTTGCACTACTTCCTATGACATGCTTGGAAAAAATATCAAGTTGAGCTATCAATTTAGCAATGCTTTTGTCACATCATGCTCTTTAAATATTCTCAAATGTGGGAGTGATACGTGATCCTCATTAGTGTACCAAGCTTGATTGATTTTCATTATTTCATCAAGCAATCTTGATGCCACCACAAATGGTTGCCTAACAAAAACACCATGAATACGATGGTTAGCCAACTCTTTATTTATCGCATCAAGCCTTTTGTAGAAGTATTGCAACAACAACTTGTTCGGAAAACCATGGTTTGGGCATTGTAACAACAGCTTTTTAAAATGAAGCCATGCTTCATGTATCGGTTCTCCGTTTATTCTTTTAAAATTTTGAATGTCATCCCTCAATTTCATCACTTTAGAAGGATGAAAGAATCTCTCATAGAATGCTTCAGTAAATTCTTCCCATGAGAAGATAGAATTTGGCGACAACTCTATTAACCACCTAGTAGCTTCCCCTGTCAAGGAAAATGGGAACAACCTCAATCACATTGATTTATAAGAAATTCCCTCAACTGCGAAAGGTCCACACATATTCACAAACTTACGGAGGTGATCGTTAGGATCTTAACACTCAAAACCTCCTAATAATCCTCTCATTTTGATCAGCTGCAACAATGGTTCATTTATGGTAAAGGTAGTATTCTTTTGAACAAGAGGTAACTGAATTTCTCCAATCTCCTTGATGACATTATGATTCCTATCATCCCTCTTTCTAACATCATTATTTTTCCCATGAAGAATATAATTATCACCATTGTTTGGATTCATTGTTCCACCTACCAATAGGATACAAAAACAACCACAGGTGTAAGTTTTTTCAACTAAAAGCAAATTAGTATACAAATTACTTTGCAAATTGAATTCTTAGATACTACTCCCCAGCAATGGTGCAATTTTTGATAACACTCAAACTACTCTCTAAAACAAATTCAAAGAGTAAGCGATCGTAGTCAATAAAAATACCCAATTAAGAGTCGGGGTCGAATCCCACAAGAAGTAGTGTAGGGGTAAGATCCAAAAACTGAATTAAAGTGTGGCTAATCTATTATGGTGAATGAGACAAATGGGTGGATTATTCCACCAAATTTAATCAAGATATTTAAAGATCAAGTATAAGAAATAAACATAACAAAATAAAGTTTAAATTATTTAAATCAATTCTAGGGGTGTGGGGGTTTGTATTGATGACAACTAGAGGTACAATTGTATTGCTCAGCAAAGCTCAACAACCATGGGTAAGCTTGGTCATCTTCAATAATTCTAATCTTCTTTAGAGATCATAGCATTAATTCATAAAATCTCAGTTCGGTCTCTTTTATGTGATTTACAATTTAATCTATTACTTGTTTTTACAACTAGATTCAGCTAAAATGCAAACATTGAGTGGATTACCCGCTCTTATTGGTCTCTTTCAAGCACCAATTAGAGATCCCAAGTAGGATTAAGTTGGCCACCATAATCCCTAAATGAATCACATGTTAACAAATCAGATCCATGGTGAATAATAAGAAAACAGAGCAATAAAATAGACACACAAATTTAAATTAACACCCAACCCCATAATCACACCCCTATAAATTGGGGTTTTAGCAACCAATCACAAAAAGTGCCGAGATTATACCTATCAAGATAGTATCCAAGGATGTGATGAAATTATGCAATTACAATCAATGCCCACTTTGATTTCACCTTCCAATTATCAATTACAAGAGCAAAATTTAAAAACCCAAATTAAGAGAGATACTCAATAGCTTCTTACTCTATGAGTTTCGAAAGTAAAAACTGGTAAAAGATAAGATAGATTTATTTTCTCTCTCTTCTCAACTATTTATACTTTCCAAAAAGATTTTTCTGCATCCCATTTGGTGACATAAGTCGTGCTCACCAAACTCAATCATTGACGGATCATCAATTGTATAATTCAGCTCGCCTTTTACCAGCTTCAGACTTCAGGTGTTTGAACTCAAATGGGCGGACTCGATGGACCACGCCCTTCATGATTGATGAATCAGTGAATATCACCATGTGTGTCTAAGATAACCTTCAATTTTACTCTACAGTCTATCACTTTCAGTGATGCATTTGGATTCGCCATTAGTAATTCAGCGGAAAGCCGATTCAAATCTACTTCCCCTATGTACTTTGATAGTTTGACTCCAAACACTGTCTATTTTGGTAAGATTTGACCAATTGGGCTATTCGTCCTTTCAATTAAATGGACATCAGGTTGGGGCTTTCTACCCTTTTCAATCTCTTTTGGAAATTCTTTCAAATATTCATCCTTGCCTTGCCTTTTAGTCTTCACAACTATAAATAATAAAAATATCATCAGAATAGGATATAATTAGGCATTGAGGACATTAATTATTAAACTAAATAAGCCTTAAATGAGTGTAAGTCTACAACTCATCATGTAGCTCTTGGTGTTGTCCTTGGACAACCCAAGAACAAGCTCTTCCAAGTGGTCTATTATGCTAGTAAGACTCTAAATTGTGCCCAAAAGAATTATACTATCATTGAACAAGAGTTGGTAGCTATTGGGTATGGTTTCAAGAAATTTAGAGCTTATTTGTTGGGTACTAAAGTAACTGTGCACACTGATCATGTTTCTCTTAGATACTTGATAGTGGAGAAAGAGGTCAAGCCAAGGTTGATTCGGTGGGTAATTCTACTTCAAAATTTTGATTTTGAGGTAAAGGATAGAAAGGTTTGTGAAAACCAAGTGGCTGACCATTTGTCTCATCTTATTGTCTAAAGAAAGGGATATAGATGAAGCCTTTCCTGATGAGCTTGTTATGATGCTCTCTCATGGTTCAACACCATGGTATGCAGACTATACAAATTTTGTAGTGTTTGGAATTATACCTGAAGGATTGAGTAATTATCAAAAGAAGAAAGTATCTTTGATGTAACGAAATATTTTTGAGATGATCCCTATCTCTTTAGGGAATGTAGTGATCATATAATCCGGTGTTGTTTCCCGAAAGTTAAGGTAAAAGTGATACTTGAAGCCTTTCATGCATCGCCGGTAGGTGGACACTATGGTGGGGTTTGAATGGTATCAAAGGTTTTGAAATGTGGATACTATTGGCCAATGTTATATCAAGATGCAAATACTTTTCATAATGTGTGCTCAATCCCAAATACAAGGGGGAATCTCTCGAAAGAATGAACTTCCTGTTCCCATTTTTTGATATTATGCTCTATGATGTGTGGGGGGGTAGATTTCATAGGACCCTTTGTAAGTTCTTTGGCAGCAAGTACATCTTGGTGGCGTTGATTATGCTTTGAAGTGGGTAGAAGAAGTGGCTTTGCCCAACAATATGGGGAGGAGTGTAACAAAATTTCTATAAGAGGTATATCTTTACAAATTTTACAATCCTCAAGCAATCATAAGTTATAGTGACTCATATTTTTGTAATATCCAATTTGAAGCACTTCTGTCCAAATATGGGGTGAAACACAAGGTTTCTACACCATACCATCCCCAAATAGGTGGGAAAGTGGAGGTATCAAACTGGGAGATGAAAAGAATCTTGGCAAAAATGGTAAATATCAATCGCAATGATTGGTCGAGGAAGTTGGAAGATGAACTTTGGGCATATCACACAACTTTCAAATCTCCCATCTGAATGTCTCTAGATCAGTTAGTATTCGCAAGTCTTATTTCTTGCCAATAGAGTTGGAACAAACAACATTATGGCCATTGAAGGCAGTAAATCTGTATTGGGAGATTATATCAATGAATAATGTCAACCAAATCCATGAGTTGGAAAAATTCTGACTAAGGGCGTATGAGAACTCAACCTCTACAAATAAAAGGTGAAGCATTGGCATGATGCTAAAATCCTATACCAGGAGTTTCGAGTAGGTGATTAATTGGGCGTTTCTTTTTAATTCCCAGTTGAGGCTTTCCCCAAGAAAGTTGAAATCAAAGTGGCCAGATCCATTAAAGGTGATTAGAGTGTTGGGTAATGGATCCATTGAAGATGATAATGTTTAAGGCTCCAAGTTTAAGGTTAATAGGCAACACTTCAAATTGTACTTTGAAGAAAGTCGTGATGTGAGAGTAATTGAGGTAATTTGGACAATGTTTGATAGCATATCCACGTCGTGCCATGATGTTAACTAAAGCAATTTTTGGGAGGCAACCCAAGTTTTTAGTGGGTTTTCAATAATGTGAATTGGTGTTGTAGGTGAAGAGAAGTCCCTAAACTCAAGGAATTTACGATAGCTGAAATGTGCCTTGGCGACCCAGTGAGTGCATTAGGTGAGCCAAAATTGGCTCTCTTTTGCTGCTTTATAGTTTTCCATTCGGTTCTATCGGTTTTAGTGGTGTGAGATCTCTTTTTCAGAATCACCAGATGGAATTATTAGTAAACCCGTCTCAGCTTGCCCTTTTGAAGCAAGCATCTGAAGGAGCCCTTGTAATTTTTTATGAACAATTTCTCAGTTCGCGAGTCGCTTTTCTCAGTAGGCGAGATTTGTCATGCTCGCCAATTTAACATTCAAGATTGATGATATGTGAACACATGGTTGGCCAGCTTGAGCTCCTTCTGAGAGTCGTCGAACTAGTTGGTGATGTGAGTCTCAACTCGTCAAATTGGTTCCATCAAGCCACAGAGCCAAAGTTCTCTTGAAGCCTATCGATATAGTGGGATCCTTCTCCTATTATTATTTCATATCTTTACTTTATTTTGCATTGAGGACACTTCTCTTTGCTTTATGGTGGGGTGAGGGCATTTACTATCCTAGTCCTTTTGGTTATATTTTGTTGTTTTATTTTGTTTATTTTATTTGGGTCGTAGTAAATAAATTCTTATGTTTTTTTAGTAGTATAGATATAGTATTGTTGGTTGTTGGTTAGGAATTATGGTTGGTGATGTTTTATACTCTTTCGCTATTGCCCTATAATGGTTGTGATTAGTTTTAATAATTAAAGATCTTGCACACTCATTGTGAACATTCGATTAACGATCATGATCAATATCAATGTATTGGATAATGCTTTTGATGAGAAGTGTGTTTGTGTTGATGTTTCAAGGAAATTCAAATCGCAAGACTCTTGTGAGTTTATAACATCTCTTGGTGACTAATTGTGTGTTCGTTGTGAGACTTGCAATGATCGTTGCTTGCAAGATTTATCCTATAGAGTTATGCCCAATGATTATGTTTGGTTTGAAGTGCCTTGTGTGGTGAGAATCACTTGAAAGGCATCTGTGTGGATTCCTAAAAAAAAATTGTTGGTCTAATCGTTTAAGTTTGGTGTATGCAATAAATGATGATAGGCAGAAGTTTTGAAATTGAGCCGAATTATCCTACCTACATTATAACTACCTTATGAAGGTGTGCAACCAGTTTGGATCCAATTAAGCCTAATTCATTGTTGGCAATCTTGTTGAAACCTCTTGACCCAAAAATGTCACTCCTTTTTAACCCGTAAAACCTTTTTGAAGCATTGGTTTGTATAAATAGTCAACTTAGGCCAAAATCCTAAGTTGGAGGTGTTGTAAGGAAGGAAGAAAGAATCTAAGTAAAAAAGAAGTGTGAGGTTCTTGTGGAAAAAAATATAGAACCCCTCCATATAAAAAAAGAGAGAAGAAAAGAAAATGAAATGAAAAAGTGTGTCACCAATTTGCATTTTTATTATCTTGATTGCATGATGGAATAAAAAGGTTCCCAATAAGTTAAATAAGAAATAAATATTTTGAATTGCATGAGGTGGAGTCTCTTTGTCAAAAGGAAGAAACAAAATAAAAAGAGGTGCAGTTGAGAACAACAACTCTTTGAAACGGTGAAGTCATTAAGAAATATTAACCATACATTTGCTCTCAGCCCTATTATAATCTTGAAAAAGGCCTTTGAGATCTCGCTAAAGACGAATGATGTGATGATTGGAAAATATGGGAAAATCTATGGGTTGAAACAAGCATGCATTTCTCTTTGAGATTGTGAGAGTTCCTATTGATTCCTAACTTCACTGTTGATTTTCTTTGTGAGAGAATGGTATTTTATTTTGTTATGAAGGCACTTGAATACTTGTTTTGAAGCATAGCTTTGCATCATGAGTGAACATTAGTGAGCTTGAACTTAGATTGATACCGGCTAGTCATCATTTGACGATTTTTGTGCACAATTAAAAATTGGATAGACTTGAAATTAGCCTTGTGATAGCACTTGCATGTTGGCTCACAAGAAGCATTGTTTGTAGACACTCTCGTTGAACTGATTGAATTCTTGATTTACTTGATGACAAACAAAAGTTTAAGTTGGGGTGTTGATGAGTCAGATATTTTGACTCATTCGAAGCGTTTTAATAACACACATAGTGTACTCAAGGTCATTTTATGTCAGTATCTAATGGCTACTTATTGTTTTGTAGCTATGAAAGCTTAAGGACAAGGGAAGGACGAATATATGCAAAATGAGGCCAAAACATAGAAAAATAAATAAAATGCTCACAAAAGGCATTTGGAGACTTGCAAAAAGTGCTAGACCTCACAGAAAATGACAGAGTCTTCTACTGAAAAGCTCAAGGTAGGTCGTTGAGATGACGGAACAAATCGCAACTCACCAAACTCAATTGGCGAGATAAAAACTACTTGCTAAAAATGACAATACAACTGATCTAAAATGAAGGTAAAAAAGGTGAGCATAGGTGATAGTCGACAACTCACCGAACGTGAACGGTCAGGCCCATCGAGCTTGCCAACTGAGGTTCAAACACCTGAAGCCTGAAATAAAGAAACAAAAGGTGAGAAAAAGAACCAGTTGGTGACTCGCCAAATTGCTCGGTGTGCCAGACTTATATTATCGACCAGGTCACGATATGAAATATTGGCTGAGTTTTGGGGAAAGTATAAATAGCTGAGAGGAAACGAAAAAATCATCTTACACTTTCTAAAATTAGAGTATAGAAGAACTTTCCAAGATTTTGTGTGTTATGAAAGCTTGTAATTCATTTTTATTGGAAATTGGAGCTGCGTTTGTTAAATTGAAGTTGTAATTCAATAACTCAGATGGCTGAGAATAATTTTGGTATAATTTCTGTGAATTTCAACATGATTCGCTACAATCCGATTCTAGGGGCGTGCAATTGAAGTTGCGTATTGATTAATTTAGTGGAATTTTGTGTATTTCTATGTGTTACATTAGATTACATGAATTTAAATTGATTTTCATGCATTAATTTATGAATTGAGGTTGAAAATTTAGTTCTACTTCTACCTTAGATCTGCATATATGATACGTCCAAACATACACTTCGAATAAGAAGTGTAAATGGTCGATGTCAATTAACAGAACTCAACTAGAGTTGAGGTCGATCCCATAGAGAATTTCTTTACAGATAAGGTTTCACTATCACGTTTATTCGAATGTTGTTATTATCTCCTAGACAAATAACAATGGAAAGTAAATTGGGTATGGTTGAATTGTTATAATTACCAAAACTTGCAGTCAAAATCAAGGCTCAAGACTAACAAACTATTTCGTTGTAAGATTGATTCAATTAATTAAGAGAAATCAAGATTGTGTTGTTCACCATAACATTAGTTCTAGTGTTCTCCCGTAATTTGAGTGTCAGGCAAATCAATATTTACAGAATCCTTGCGAGTTAAATTTATCTAACGCTTGTCAGCCTAATTTGATAATGATTACTCATGTTCTCTCGACCTTAGAATGTTACTAACATTGAACCACGCTTGAAATGATATGGTGTTAAAGATCTTTTCTCTCAAACTCAAGCTTTAACTATAATTTGTTAATTTAATTCATCTTTTTCCTAACTGGTATTTTTCTCTCGAACAAATACCAGATACAGGCTCATCTAATGCGTGCACTCACTAAATGAAAATAATATTGACACCTAAAAACTACAGGTTGTAAACACAAACTGCCTTTTACTCGTTTTATGGAATCGCAACTAGAATATCATCATAGATCCCACAACCCTAGTCGTGGTATTTAGCCACTCATGCTTTCACATAAACAATCAGTAATTAGGGATGTAAACATATTGAGAAAGGCTTACGAAAATAATTAGCAAATCAACAATCACTTTGATAATCTGATAGTCTGAATCCGAATTCCAACTGATAACAATAATCAAAAATCCAAAAATCAAAAGTTAAGAGTAATATTGTGTTCTTAGTCGTAAAACGTAAGATAATGAATAATGTTCCAAAAATGACCTAAAGTAATTCGAAATAGAATGTTTAAAATGAGTCCTAGTTGAACTAGGACTGAAATGTCGGGTGGCTTTACGGCCCGTAGAGGGCTTCACGGACCGTGAAGCCTTCCGTGAACTTCTCTCTTGGAACTTCCCAAAAATTGCCCTTCAAACTTGATCACTGGAAAATGCGCCACGACAAGCACGACGGTCCGTAGTGAGGACCACCGTCCGTGAAGTGGTTCGTGGTCTTCACTTGGGTTTCAACTTTCTTCCACTCTTCAATGCCTTCACTGGAAGCTGCACCACGACAAGCACGACGGACCGTGGAGAGGACCACATCCCGTGAAGTTGGTCGTGGTCTTCACTTGTTCAATTCCCTTTCAGCTCTTCTTAGGACTTCACACTGGTTCAGTTTCACGGGCTCAACCACGGACCGTTATGAAGGTCACAGTCCGTGAAGTTAGCCGTGAACTTCACTTGATTATCATCATTCTCTGCTTCTTTTTCCACTTTTCTACATACATCAGATCATGCGTATACCATTAACAAACATATCAAAGTATACAAAAACACACTTAATTCTAGTATTAGTTCCTCATTTTTAAGCATCAAATGTGCCAAGATTTCACGGCACATCAACACCTTCAAATTAGAACCATTACTTGTCCTCAAGTGATGATACACAACACATTCAGTCTTCAAAATGTTCAGACACTTTTGAAACTATGCAGCAGCCTTTTTAAACAACACTTGTATCCAAAATCCTGAATCTAACATGTAAGGATCAATATATGACATCTCATTACTTACAGTCAATCATGCTTATGCCTGTGAATTATCAGCTCACACAATCTTCTTTCAAATTCAACCACTGTGTCCTCACACCAAAGAAGTCCCTCGCTCATAATAGTTGGGACTGAGTACTACGCTCACGCTCTCAAAGAACTTCTAACACTAACAACAAACTACCATAGGCTTGCCCTCGCTTTCTACGCTCTATCTTTCAAACACCCGAAATAGAATTACTGTAGGACTTTATTGGCTTGTAGCATAGGCTCGCGGCTAGGGAATGGATATTTGGGTTCGTGAGTGACTAATCCCTTGGTTTTCCAAAGTTTCGATTTCACATACTCTTTTCTGAGTGATTCCCTTTTTTTCTTTATTTCAACCCAACCCAGTAGCTATTATTATTTTTTTCTTATTTTTTTCTATTCTTCTCTTTTTTTTATATGCAATTTTGATAAGCACTTAGCTCACTGGTTGAACCTTTTTTTTTCCTTTTTCTTTCTGTTCGGATTGCAATCACCCTCAATTTAGGCTTTCGGCCTGAGTTATGATATCTTACCTTCGAAGAACCAAGGATATGATATATGTTGGGTATGAACAAAGACTGATTTAAGGCTCAAATTGGGTTCAAGTGATAAGATTTTCATTTGGTTCTATTATTTTTGGATTTATTTTACTGGTTTAACAAAAATAGCCTACTGATCCTTTCCTATCCGGTTATTCTCCGATTCAAGCAAAACTACTTAGGAAAGTTCTAGTTTCTGCTCCTAGTGTTAGACTTAAATCAAAACTTACACACACACGACACAGGACTGCAATTGTCAGTTTCTTGGTTCACCAATTAATTGGTCAGATTAGCCATGTTCAACATATCAGTATCGAAGATGTCATCTAAAGATCCTAATAGTCAAACTCAGATTCAGGTCCTAATTTTTCACAGACTAGCTGTTGCACAGCTCAACACACAAAACACCCAAAATAGTAATACATAGAGACAACCTCCATTTTTCTAACAGGTATGGCAGGTTGCTTACCACCCCCTACGTAAATAAAAGGACTTTGTCGTTAGAGTCGATACAGAACAATAAAACACACAGGGTTATGAGGAGGGGTCATACCTACGGCGCTCTAGGCGCCGTTCTTCGGATCAGCATCGGCACCCTTATCAATGGGTGCACTCTCAGAACTCGGTACCTGATCAGGTTGGCCCTCACTTTTTTAGGCAGGTGCTACACTACCAGAAGCTCCAACTAATGTTGTGTCTCTCTGCTGCTGTGCAAGGGCTTCTTTTTCTTGAACTTCCCTCTTTGATGTTCTACGAGCTCTCTTTTCTCTCTTGCCGTACTTACTCATGGTGATTTCTCCCCAAAAATCATCAATGGATTGAGTGGACGGTGCCTGAGTTAGCATTTGCATTAAAGAATCTGGCACTATCGGAGTGGGTACCTATACTGGCTTTTCAGCCAGTTTAACAATTTGAGTTCTCATCTCGGCCAACTGTGATTTGAACTCTTAAGTCTCTACTGAACTGGCAATCTGGAATCGATCTTGGACAAGGTTCTCTAAACCATCCATTCTGTTTATTAAGACATCAAGCTCCTTCCGCATCTCATCTTGAATCTTTTTTTTTGCAGCTAACACCTTTGTCTCTATTAGCTAGGGCATCCAGATTACAATCTGATCTACCAATGTCCTGGTCTGCCGCTGATCTGCAACCAATTTTTCAAGAAAAAACATAGGAATAGTAACCAAAGTACATGTGGCCTGGGGGGCTGAAGCTGGAGGTGGTGGTGTATTTGTTGACGGCTGTGATGAATCCCTCTGCTCTGTGCCTCTGTCTGCCTATGGGATCTCAAGTGGTACATGAGGAACAACAGCTAAAGTACCCACAGCAGCAGACTCCGCGCCAAAGAGGATTTGCGACATCCTTGATTTTAGAAACCTAGATGAGTCTGACTGTGTTATGCCATCTGTCAATCAGCTTGTTTGGGGGGAGTATCCGCTTGTCTACACAATTTCCCTATCATATCAGACAGGGAAATGGAAACCCGACTTTCTCATTCAATGCTCTGTTTCTCATCTCAGTAGCTATAATTCACCCCACATTGACTGGATAACTAGCCATGAGGCAGGCTACCAATGATGCTAAAGAAGGAGACAAGGTGTTGTCGTTTCCTGTAGGTCTCAATTGGGCACGCACAATAGCCCACCACACCTTGGCTGGAAATGATAACGAAACTTTTGGAATTAGTGTTGGCATCGTGGTGACCTAAACTGCATTCTCCCCATCTATGGAAATTTTCTTTGCAATCCATCACAACACCTGCTCGCGAGAAATATGAAACGCCATAGTAGTGTCACTAGTGACTTCATGATGTTTTCCCTCGAAAAGGCCAACTGAAGCCTGTGCAGAGTATTCAGGGCCATGCAACATCCTATTAATAGTGGCCTCCGAGATATCTACTGACTTGCCCCGAACTATAATAGAAGTCAGTGGACCCCAGGTCATGGCAGTCTCTCTGTCTGTGCTTCGTAGTCTCTGTGTCCGCAGCAAAATTCATCAGTGTGGCTGCATACGAGGAGTAGAACTCCCTAGTCAGGTGGTAAGAGATATTCCCCAGGGGAATTGTCCATCCAATCGAACTGATGAAATTGAAACGTTCGATAAATGTCAGGGAATGCTTTAATGTCGGCTACTACCGCTCTAGTCTCAAGCATGATTGAGTGACTCTTGAACTTGCCAGTCTTGGTCACAATCCCATTATTGAAAAAGTCTTTGGACCGGTTCACAGTCCACATAGAATGGTAACATGCAATCAGTTGTGGTCTCAGTGCCAGATTAGGTTCATGGGCAGTCACATACATCACCATGGTATCATCATCGGTGATCTCTTCATCATCCTTTATCATAGCCGCCTCCTCTCGTGCTCCAGTATCAGGTTCTGTATTCGCCGCAGTTGGAGAGGTGTGTGTATCATCCTGAGAACCACTTTCAGACTCTGCACTACCCCCCGAGGTATCAGCAAATTGGCTACGAGCAGTAGCATCAGATTGACTTTTCGAGTCCTCCCCGTTATCAGAACTACCACCACCCTCTTCAAAATGAGGAGGAGTGTCCTGGAGGATAGCTTTTTTGGTCAATGATCTAGTGGCCCGAGGCGAGTGATCTTCAGGTGTAACATTTATTTGCACCTCGAAACCACTAGCTTCGGAGTCATCATGACCTTCTGATTGAGAAGCAGTGGCGGGGGGGTGCAGGTTTTGTTGCATTCTTTCTTCTAGGACCCATTGTACCTGAGAAAATACAAAACTTATTAGTATTCAACACAGTCAAATGACGCACTAATGGGTACTCAGACTTCCCCTGTGTAAATTCATCGCGACGTCATGCCTTAAGAATGTCGTCGCCCAATCTATCCTCGAGAAAGGCCACGGAATCAAAAGATGAACAAAAACTAAAAGACAATTTTTTTTTAAAATGATACACTAAGTAAGCTCTACAAGAGCTTATACGGGCCGTGGTAAGTACTACGGACCGTGAACTCCCTCGTGGAGTTGAGACAGAACCAATGTGCAAAAAGAGACATAACTTTCTACCAAATAATGTTCACGGACGGCTTCACGACCCGTGGAGTGCACCACGGACCGTGATACTGCCCGTGAATTTAATCTGAGTAGTGGCTTGACTTCAAGTGTGGTCCACGATTGGTTTTACGGCCCGTGGTGGATTCCACGGTTCGTAAAACCTATCGTGGTCTTACACTTGGTTAATGTTACAGTTATCTCCTTCACTCATACACTAAAATCTAATGTTTTCAGCACCAACAACCACTTTATTACACAATTCACAACCAACCAATTATTTACCCATCAACCAAGTTCAGAATACTCACTCCATTAGCATAAAATCACAACTAACAAGGGTACCAACACATTTGACCCCATGTTATAAACCACATACAAGAACAACTCAAAAACTCTCAATCGACCTAACTCACTACAATTTAGAACAACACTAGTGTACTTATGTCTATTCATGCTAAGCAAAACAAACCTATTTTATACAAGATCAAATTGCACACATTAAGAATTTACTTACTTGAAAATACTAAGGGTTTTCGTTCAAACATGGGAAGATTAACTTGATGATGATCAGTGGATTAACTTTTGAACTTAGGGTTTTGATTCGCGGGTGGATTTAGGATCGATTGAGTACGTCCCTCGTTTCTAACCATTACAGAAAGAAGAAGAAAAGAAAAAAAAACTAACTTGTGCGATATAAGACCCAATATAAGCTTAATTTTAATTTTTGGGTCACACTCGGGTAGGGTCGAATATGGGTCACACTGGGTTGTAGACTACGGACCGTGAAGTTTCCTGTGAAGGGCATCACAGTCCGTGAGATCGTCCGTGACCCTGACTTAGATGAATCACTTGATGGAGGAAGACCATGGACCGTGAAGTTGCCCGAGAAGGGTATCACGGTCCATGAACCTGTTCGTGACTGTTACTTAGAAACTTGGCATTCATACATAAGGTTCACGAGAGGCTAGACGGTCCATACAAACTCTAACGGACCGTAAACCCTTCCGTGAACCTTTTTCATGCAATTTCTAGTAGCTTCCTTAGTTTGGTCCTCAAGTTGATGGATCGTGAAAGTGCCCGTGAAGGGTACCACGGTCTGTAAGACTGGCCGTGAAGTTCAGTTTGCACCAGTTTCTGCATTTTTCCACCTATTCTCTCCTGCACACATCAACACACAGTGGCTCCATAAAAATAAAGAAAACTAAGGAAAAAGGGAAAAATCCCTAGTACAATTACATTCTGGGTTGCCTCCCAAGCATCGCACAATTTAACGTCGCGGCGTAACGCAGGTTACTTGATTACTCAGACTTCATCAAGCTTGCATTCCTCTACAATCTTCACATCCTCAGGAACACCCAAATATGCCTTGATTATCTGGCAATTAGCTTTGAATCTCTCGCCTTTATCATTTTCCAGCTCAATAGCACCAGATTGAAACACTTGTGTGACCTTAAAAGGTCCAGACCATTTAGATCTCAACTTTCCCTGGAAACAGACGAAGTCAGGAGTTGAAAAGTAACACCAAGTCCCCAGGAGTGAAGCTTCTTTTCTTAATATGCTTGTCATGATAGAGCTTCATCTTCTTCTTATACAGTGAAGGCCTCTCATAGGCTCTCAGACGGAACTAATCCATCTCATCGATCTGATCCAACCTCAAGTTTGCAGTTTCGCTCCAACTGAGGTTTAGCTTCGTCAATGCCCAGAGTGCTCTATACTCAAGCTCAACCAGCAAATGACATGCCTTTCCAAACACCAATTTGTATGAAAACATACCAATAGGTGTCTTCAAAGCTGTCTGATATACCCATAGAGGATCATCTAGCTTCCGTGCCCAATCTATCATGTTGGCATTTACTGTCCTTGCCAAGATTGCTTTAATCTCCCTGTTGGAAACCTCTACTTGTCCACTAGTCTGTGAGTGATAAGGTGTTGCAACCTTGTGTTGTTTTACCCCATACTTGGTCAGCGGCGCACTAAACACCTTGTTGCAGAAGTGAGAACCACCATCATTGATAATGGCTCTGGGTGTTCCAAACCTAGAGAAGATGTTCTTTTTTAGGAAACCAGCAACACTCTTGCCATCATTCTCAGGCAAAGCCATGGCCTCAACCCATTTGGACACATAGTCTACTGCAACAAATATATACTTCTTCCCATAAGAACTCACGAATGGGCCCATGAAATCGATTCCCCACACATCAAACAATTCCACCTCCATAATAGGTGTCATGGGTAACTCATGGCACCGAGAGATGGCTCCTTGCCGCTGGCACACATCACATCTTCTTACTATGTCCACTGCATCTTGATGAATTGTGGGCCAGTAATGCCCACACTGAAGTATCTTGTGGGCTGTTAGAGCACCACCATGATGACCACCTACTGGAGAGGAGTGATAGGCATCCAAAATGTGTAGCATCTCAGCTTCAGGAATGCACCGCCTGATGATGTTATCAGCGCAAATCATGTACAAATATGGTTCGTCCCAAAAATACTTACCTGCATCATGCATGAACCTCTTTCTTTGCTGAAATGTTAGTCCTTCAGGCATTACATCACTAACAAGAAAATTAGCATAATCAGCAAACCAAGGAATAAGGTCAAGAGTTGCAACTAATACCCGTTCATTCGGGAATGTATCATCTATTTCAAACTCAAGCTCTTCCTTCTTTGCAGCCTCCAACCTAGACAGGTGATCAGCTACCTGGTTCTCACATCCTCTCTTATCCTTCACTTCAAAGTCAAACTCTTGGAGAAGTAGCACCCATCAGATCAACCTAGGCTTGGAATCTTTCTTCGCCATGAGGTATCTCAGGGCAGCATGGTCTGTATGAATTATCACCTTTGTGCCCAGCAAGTACGCTCAGAAATTTTCAAACGCATCGACCACCGCCAATAGTTCCTGCTCAGTGACTGTGTAGTTTCGTTGTGCCCCATTCAGCGACTTACTAGCATAGTAAATCGGATGAAACATATTATTGCGCTTCTTCCCCAACACAACTCCTAATGCAGTACCACTAGCATCGCACATTACCTCAAATGGCTCCACCCAATCTGGGCCAATGATCACTGGTACTGAAATCAGTTTTTCTTTTAGGCACTCAAAAGCTTTGAGACATGCCTCATCAAAGGCAAATTTCACCTCCTTCTCCAAAATCTTGCACATGGGGTGTGCAATTTTGGAGAAGTCTTTGATGAAACGCCTATAGAACCTGGCGTGGCTTAGGAAGCTTCTAACACCCTTCACACAGATTCGTGGAGGTAATTTTCAATCACCTCAATCTTGGCCTTATCAACCTCTATCCCCTTCTGTGATACTTTGTGTCCCAGGACTATGCCCTCATTTACCATGAAATGGCACTTCTCCCAATTCAGCACTAAGTGGCCTCCTCACATCTCTTTAAAGCCCTGCTAAGATTAAATAAACAGTCATCAAAAGTATCACCTACTACAGAGAAATCGTTCATAAATACCTCTAGAGTGTCCTCAACCATGTCTGAAAAGATGGACATCATACACCTTTGGAATGTTGCTGGAACATTACATAGTCCAAACGGCATGCGCTTAAATGCAAAAGTGCCATAAGGACATGTGAAGGTGGTCTTTTCCTGAGCTTCAGGAGCAATTGATATCTGGTTGTAGCCAGAATATCCATCTAAGAAACAGTACCACCCTTTACCTGCCAACCTATCAAGCTTCTGGTCTGTGAAAGGAATGGGGAAATGATCACTCAAAGTCCACTTGTTCAGCTTCCTGTAGTCCATACACACTCACCATCCAGTGACTGGTCTCAACGAGACTAACTCATTTTTTTGTAGTTGCCACCACAGTCATACCGCCCTTTTTAGGCACCCATTGCACTAGACTGACCCAGTGACTGTCAGAAATACGATAAACCACCCCAACATCTAACCACTTGAATATTTCTTTCTTAACCACCTCTTGCATAGGTGGGTTTAGCCTCCGCTGGTGTTCAATGCTTGGGCTGCAGTCCTTCTCAAGTTGAATCTTGTGGGTGCATATACCCAGAGGTATTCCAATTATATCAGCAATGGTCCACCCAATGGCTCTTTTATACCTTCTCAACACCTTGATTACCTCCTGCACCTACTCTTCATTTAAATCTGCAGCCAAGATCACAGGAAAAATGTTGTTAGTACCCAAAAATACATACCTGAGGTGAGTGGGTAACTGTTTCAATTCCAACACCGGTGGCTCCTCGATGGATGGTTTTGCTGGAGGACTTGGCCTGTTTTTCAAGTCCATGTCCAATTTCTTTGGAGCATACGAGTGTGCTCCCATACCCTGCAAAGCATTAACGGTCTCTATGTAGTCAGACCAGAAATCAGAATCAAAGTTCATCAGCACTGCTGCTAAGGTTAATTTCAACAGCCATCCTCTCTTCTATGGGTACCCTCATGTCTTCATCAGCAACCACCTCTATGGCAGATACCACATTCATATCATTGGGTTGCTTTATTGACCTACAACTATTGAACTTTACCTTATCCTTGTTGAGTCTGAACTTCAGCTCTCCTCTCTCAATATCAACCAAGGCTCTTCCTGTAGCCAAGAATGGTCTCCCCAATATGATGGGAACCTCAAAGTTCACTTTGCAATCCAAGATCACGAAATCAGCTAGAAAGATGAAGGTGTCCACCTTTACAAGTACATCACATAGGACTCCCACATGTCTCTTTAATGACCTATCAGTCATCATCAACCTCATTGTTGTAGGTTTTGGTACTCCAAATCCCAACTTCTTGTAAATGGCTAATGGCATCAAGTTGATGCTAGCTCCTAGATCACATAAAGCTTTTGCAAAGCTAATTTACCCAATGGTGCATGGGATCGTGAATGCACCTGGATCTTTCTTCTTCTGAACTAGAGATCTGGTAGCAATGGCGCTGCAATGATAAACATCATTAGAAAAATCAAGACCTACAGCTTTTTTCTTAGTAACCAAGTCTTTCGTGAACTTGGCATATCTTGGCATCTGCTCCAGGGCTTCCACCAGTGCTATGTTTACTGAAAGTTGTTTCAGCATGGTGATAAATTTTGTAAACTTCCCATCTTCAGCTTTGTTTTTGAGCCTTTGAGGGAAATGAGGAGGTGGTCTGGGAATCAGCTGTAAAGGCAGGTTTTCCTCGACCACTTTCTCTTTTCCTCTCGCAGGTTGTGCTTTAGGCTAAACATCTTCCAAGTCATCTACATGTATAGTTTCATCCTCATCTCTGCCAACTTGCTCCAAGACTTGTTCAATTTTGGTACCTACAGAAATAGGGTCAGTACGAACTTTACCACTCCTGGTGGCGATGGCCATGCAGTATCCGTCCTTCTTAGGATTTTGAATGGTGTCACTTGGTAGTGACCCATTCTTCCCCTGATTCAGTGAGGCTGAGAGTTGCCCCAACTGCTGCTCAATTTGTTTAATGGAGGTGGTGTGAGAGTCCACCAACGGACTCATGCTCGAGAAATCACCTCTCATTTTTTTTACCCCTACATCAGTTGTTTCAACCTTCTGGAGTACTTTAGCCATCATATCTTTCAGCTTAGATCCGCTGGAACTGCCACTTGTCCGGTCTCTACTGCCTGGGGGCACATAAACACCACTGCGATCATTCCTATACCCATCTTTGTTCTGCCAGTTTCCATGATCTCTATTTGCTGGCCTATCATACTGACCATCCCTAGCATAGTTCCGACCTACATTTCCGAAATTGTAACCCTGATTTCCAGAGTTATAATTTATAGGATTCATCTATCCCTGAAATAATTACATAATTCATACATAAATTGATGTCAAGAAAAGGAAAAAATAGAAAGTAGAGGTAAAAATATTCAATTAAATCATCAATAATATTTCTTTGACTATCATTTGGCACATAAACTGATGAGACGAAAAGGAAAAATTAAAAAGTAGAGTTAAAAATATTCAACTAAAATCATCAATAATAATTCTTTGACTATCATTTGACACATAAACTAGTGTCAAGAAAAGGAAAGTTGAAAATAGAGGTAAAAATATTCAATTAAAATCATCAATAATAATTGTTTGACTATCATTTGACAAGATATTCATGTATGATGACAAAAAGAAAGATAGTGAAAGAAGAATGGAAGAGGAAACGGAGAAAACAATAGCTAACCTATTTTTTTTTTAAAAGTACTTGTCATTAGTCCTATTAATAATACTATTTCTTCAGCTGGATCTTGTAAAGCTCACATACCTGTCTCCCATATTAATTACTCTTTCAAACTTCATACAATTAATTCTCCAAGGAAAAAGACAAGAAGGTCTTCCCATGAAGAATAATCATAATCATCCTTCACATTATGTAATAGACTTTATTAACTTAAAGATACTAATGATTATACTACATATATACAATTAATTGTCTATAATAAATGAATTAGTAATCTAAAAAGTGAAATACAATATTATAAATTAAATTATTCAATCTAAAACTAACATTTTTTTACACACTTGAGCGTTTTAAGTAAAATTGGAGAAGTATTAAATAAGTTAAATTTGATAATCATCCATATACTAGTTCTACTTTTACCTAATCCCAGTTCTACTTTTACCTAAACCAAACCTACACACTAGACAAGACAGCGATTATGGAGGAAATGAGTCTCTTGTAACCTCTTACACATTAAAGATAAGTAAATGACATTTTCAAATATTTTATATATGAAAATGAAGATATCTTAAATATAAAAATAAAAATTTATTATAAAAAAAAAGTTAAAACAAAATACTAGTTTATAAAGAGTTATAAAATCAAATCTTCACGAGTTTTTTTATATTGCTAAATTATTGAATATTTCCTTAATTAAATAGATTGGACACCAAAATATAGGATGTAGTATTTGGTATAAACTCTGTTTTATATAAATAAATAACTAGTTACAAAAATTCCGTGTTATGCAGGACTTAAATAATTGTTCACAAATTTACATTTTTAAGCAGTGTTAGTTAAATAATTTTCAATTATCTCATTAAATGTAAAATAAATACCCAATTAATATTATTTATATTAATAAATTTCAAATTGTATTGAATTGAATGATTTTAAATTTTTTATCAAAAATAAATTATGTATAAAATATGATAGGCTTATTGAATGTCCATCATTAAAGTATTTTTTTAATCATTCATTTTTTATTCAAAATAATTATAAAATTAACACAAATATTAGAAATATTCAAAGTAGTAAAACTACAACTTAAGGCAATAAACAAAAAATTAAAGAACATAATTATAGTTGGTCTCACCATTTCAAAAATAAATATGCACTAATTAAATTAAAATAAAACAAAAAAAGTTTTTTAAATTTTTTTTCCGAAAATGCCCTCTGTAAATACATTGCAGCTGGTCAAATCTAGGTGGAACTCACTTGTAAAAAGAGATAAAGGTATCTTCAACTCTTGGTGAGACTGAGACCCACATATGAAAAGGTATAAACTACAAATCAGGTACTCATATTGTACCCCGCGGAAGTCCCAACATACTCTTCTATAATGTAGTCTGGGATGTAGCTCTCCAACTCACTAATCAATTCAGGCCTCTATTTCTAATTATTTATCCATTTTTAAAATGATATATCTATTAAAAAATTAATTATTGACATAGTTAGTTTATCATTTTATTTCTATTAACTATGAAGTGGATGAATTAAAAACTTAAGGTTTTCAAGAAGTTCTACCTTTTTCAAAGTAATTAATTGAGGATATAATAGATAAAAAATAGTTCTTTCTTGATTTGTCAAAATGAACAAGTAATTAGGGACAATTAAAAAAAAATGGACAAGTAATTAAGGACAGAGGGAGTATTTTTTTTGTCTTTAATTGGAAATGTTCACACAACAAAACTATTTGTACAACACAATTAAAGCTTGAAGTCTAATGTGAGAATCCTTAAATGACCAAAACAACCCTTAAATTCAATCTTAATCCTAGAAAGCATACATGTAGACGGTGGGTGGTTGCTTTATTTGTAACTCTCTCTTATATAACTAAAAAATACGAGAATATTGAAGTCTCTGCCAGCACAGTTTCAGTATATGCTATTTATTTGTTTTAATTTATGGGATACATATAAAATTTAGAAAGTTAATAAAATATTTTAAAAAAATATCTTAAGTTGTTGATCATTGTAATTTATAAGATTTTAACTTAATTTGTAGCTAATATATATTAGTTCTCCTCTTTCAATTTATGTGGAACAAATGAAATTTTAAGATTCAATCGATTTCTCCATATGTTTTGAAAATATTTTAAGCAATTAATTGTTATCATTCATAGTCGTTTTAAGTTTTAAAAAATATATATAAAACATTAATATTTTTGAAACTCGGGGTCTAAAAAATAAGTGATGAATATTTGTATAACTATAAATCATTTATTTTCAAAAAAATGATTTATAGACATTTCATTAAAGATAATAAAGATATTTTAAACTTAAATTGTTATTAAAAATAAAAATTTGTCATTCTTTTTTAGATTAACTAAAAAAAAGTGAGTAATATAAACTAGAATAAAAAAAGTAATACTCCTAACAATCAACATAATTTATTTCATAAACACATTTAATTAATTTGATAAAAAAAATTACAATTTGCAATATTACTAAATTCAACTTGTTTCTGTAAGTTGTTTTTATTTATCAATTTTTTTGATTAGTTCTAACTTTTCAAAACTAATGTTTCTCTATTTAATAATAAAAAATAAAAGCAACTATAGTACCACTGCTATACTATACACGTTGTGTATTAATATGCAGTATACAATGCGCAGTGTCTTAATTTTCCAAGTTAGAACCACACTTTTAGGCATTAAAAGAAATTAGGCGCCTAGGGTGTACAATGTTAACTAAAGAATTTAACACATAATATGATTAAGATCTATTAGGTGAGGTTCGAGCATTGGATGTTGGGTGTGCTTAGAGCCTAATTCTTACAGAACTATGCCTCACACTTGAGTCTCGGGGAATTTCGCTAGAGCCCTGCTCCAAGGCGAGCCTCAAGGAAAATCCCAACAGAGTATTTTAAAACATTGTTGAGACTAAAAGAATAACATACAGTAAAATCTCATGAAATTAATACTCAGTAAATTAATAACCTCTTTAAAATAATATTTTTTTCTGATCCTGACTTGGGCCAATGGAAAAATCATTTATTTCGATAAGATAAGGGAAAATACATAAAATACCCCCTGAACTTGGCAGTAAAACTTACTTTAACACTTTAACTTTACGGGTAATTATTTACCCCCCTAAACTCTTCTCAAGTGATTTTAATATCACCCTAAAATTATAATACCAGTCTCACAATGTCAAGTGAATTCCACACGCGCCATGTCATTGATATGTCACCGCCACATCACTGCCACATCAGTGCCACGTAGAACATTATTTAAATTTTGATTTTTTAATTATTTTTTTTGTTTCTTTTTATTTATTCACAATTTTAGAAAGCAAAAAAATTTCAAACATGGAGATCCATGTTCCTCAACTTAGTCACAATTGCAATTGAACAAATTCGGCCACAATTAAAAGATCGATTAAATAATGACTGAAATTTGAAATGAAGAAATTATAGATTTTTCATTAAAAAGATCTTCAAGTTCATCACATTCAAACACTATCATAAACAATAATTTTGAAGCAAGAACAATTGCTGACTTTTCTAATTTTTTCCTATTCATCACACTTTTACGGATCAAAAGGAAATGGAGGTGCAGTGTGGGCATTCCAGAGAAAGAGAAAGAATATGGAAAGTTCAAAGAAAAAGAAGAAGCAGAAGAAAAGGGTGATGCAATGGTGGTTGAGGCGGCAAATCAGAGGAGAAAGAAAGAGGGTGAGGCTTCTAAGAGGAGAAATAGGATCGAAATGGGGGTTTCGAAGAAGGAGAAATTAAAGAGGTGGGGTGGTGGTTGAGGTCTAGAGGGGTGGTGGGGTGTGAGGAAGATGAAGGAAAAAAAGATTATTGGCTAAAAAGAAAAAAATGGGGCCCACTTATTCTTTTTTTCTTTAATTTCTGCTATTTACGTGCAATAAATTTGTTGACTTGCCACGTCAGCTCTTTGGGTGCATTTAAATTCACTTGAAAAGAGATAAGGGGGATAAATAAATACCCGTAAAGTTAAAGTACTAAACTAAGTTTCGCTGCCAAGTTCAGGGGGGATTTTATGTATTTTCCCTTTAGAAATTACTCATTAGTCAATGATACTATAAGAGTATATGTATATTGTTGTGGTATTAGGTTTCTTGTTCAGATGTTACTTATGATATTATAAGAGTATATATATTTATGGTATTATTAAGGTTTCTTGTTCAGAAATTATTAATTAGTCAATGATAATATAAGAGTACATATATAATTGACGATTACCGACCTTAATGATACCAATACAATATATGATATAATATCAGTTAAGCGAAACTAGTACATCCATGAATGGATGTGCATCTTATTTCTTCCAGCAAAAACTTACATCTTGATGCACCAGTGAGTTCCAAGGAACTCAACAAAATTTGCCAGTTCCATGACTAGCAATATGTACAAAAGTAAACTAATTAACTAACAAAGAAGTTGGCCTTGTCATATTTAATTCTCATGCTAGGTAATTGAGCTTTGTCCAGGTGATAAGCTCCTTTGGAACTGTTGGGGATTTGCTGCCAGTTTTGAAAGATATGGCTTCCTTCATGGATGGCACCAAATTTGGCTAGTCCATCTGCCACTTGGTTAGCCTCTCTGAAGCAATGATCAATACTACAATTCATATTGTTCATTATCTGCACAATATCCTCGATTATAGTCTTGAGTTTAAGATTGTTGGTGCCCCTGTTCTTTATCATGTCCACAATTATCATAGAATCTAGCTCAATTAGGCAATTAGTCAACCCATTCTGAGCACACCATTGTATCCCATACTTAGCCGCTCTTGCCTCTGCTTTGTTGTTGTTGTCACAGTCCACCTTCGCCGCAAAAGCCATAATCATGTTGCCATATTCATTCTTAACTATGCCTCCAATGCCAGCTCCGTTGTTGGAGAAACTCCCATCGGTGTTGAGTTTCACCTTTCCTGGGGTTGGTTTAATCCATTTGATCATCTTCCATTCAGTAGTATGTCTAAGTTGCTCCACTGTTTCGTTGAAATTTCTCCAGGAGTCTGCCATCTCAAATGTTGGAAAATCTAACTTAATAGCCATCTTGAGGTTCCACTAGATGTTGTTCTCCATTCCTCTACACCAAAACATCTTTTGTGTACCATATTTACAAGAACACTTTTGTCTCCATATCTCCCATAAAATTAAAATGGGAACTATGTGTAAGGTCATTTTGTGAATGCTGCTTTTTTGCTTTGGTCGACCACCATTTTTTGAGTATTCTTTTGATACTCCAGTTTGTCTGAGTACAGATACCGAGGGGTGCCCCAAAAGTGTTCCACATTTGTCTAGCTATGTCACTGTCTATAAAAAGGTGTTGTCCAGTTTCCTTCTGTTTTTGTGCACAACAAACACAAAGACACTATCTGTTAGTCCCAAACTTGCATAGAGTATCATCCAAAGGAAGTTTTCTATGGATAATTCTCCATGCAAGGAAAGAAATTTTAAAAGGAAGTTTAGGGTGCCATACCTGACTGGTGGTGAAGTCCTCTTCTTTGTGCGTTCTGATAATGTTCCATGTCGATTTCGTAGAAAATTACCTTCTGTCTCAGGCTCCCAAATGGCCATGTCTTTCTTGGTACTCTTGCCAATATGGATATTAGCTATAATATTAACCATTTGATCAGGAAGAAATTCCGCAAGCTTATTTGTACCCCATCACCCTTCTTGAATGAATTCACTAACTTTTGTTTTAGAATAAATGGATTGGTTAGTGAAATTCTTAGCTAAAGCACCCTTTCCAATCTAATTATCCCACCAGAAATTGCACCCTCCATCATTGAACTTCCAGATAATGTGTTCTTCAACCTTGTGTTTGATTTGCATAAGTTTCCTCCAGGTATTGGATTGTGGAGCGTTGATAGCTTTAGCAACAGGGTGTACTCTGGTACAATATTCAGCCATATCAAACGAGGCCCAAAGAGATTGTTGGGTCCTCAGGTTCCACCATCTCTTGTATGCAAAGCATTCACTGATATCTACAAGAGTTTTAGTACTTATACCTCCTTCATCCTTGTTGTTACATAATTTATCCCATGCACTCTAATGGTATTTGTTTTTGTCATCCTGAGTCCCCCAAACGAAGTTAGCGATGTACTTTTCAATGAGAGTGAGAGTAGTTTTGAGGGGATTGAGAGCTTCGAGAGTATACGTAGAGATAACTTGGATAACACTTTTGATAAGTACAACCTTCCCACCATATGACAAGTGTTTGTCATACCACCCAGAAAGTTTGGTGATGATTTTATTGACTAAATCATTGACGTAACAGGCTTTCCTCTTTCCGGTATATATGGGGCACCTCAAATAAGTAAAAGGAAATTGCTTGTGTCTGAAACCCGTTTTATCAATGATCTTATTGATCCTAGAGGGTGAGATTTTACTGGAAGTGCAGAAAAAACTCTTCTCCTCATTAACCTTTTGCCCGGAGCTTTTTTCATATAGCCTCACCTGTTTCATGACAACTTTAATAGCCTTGTTTTTGCCAGCAGTGATAATGACAATGTCATCTGCATATGCCAGATGATTAATCTGAGGGCCATTCATACTCATAGAGAAAGGGTAAAAATTAGGATGATCGTAAAGATTATTGAAGATTCTTGACAGAACTTCAGATCCCAGAATAAAAAAAAAAGGGACAGAGGATCCCCTTGCTTCAAACCTTGGGATGAGGTAAAGAAACCGGTTCTATTACCATTGACGATGATAGAATACCACGTCTGAGACATCCATCTCCATATAATCTCAATCCACCAAACGGAGAAACCAAAGTTCCTAAGAACCGCCATAAGAAATTTCCAAAAGATCCTATCATAAGGCTTTAGCCATATCTAACTTTATCACAACATTGCCACCCATATTAGGCTGAGAAATACTTTGAACTATTTCATTGAGCCAACAGAACATTATCTGTGATGAACCTGCCTTTCACAAAACCACTTTGATTAAGGGATATCAACTTAGGTAAAAGAGTGCTAAGTCTTCTGGCAAGAATCTTGGAGATAATCTTACTAGAAAAGTTGCTTAGACTTAATCGTTCTAAAATCAGCAAATTTAGAGGGAGAATTGACTTTTGGGATTAAAACAAGGCAAGCATGAGAATAAAATTTTGTCAGAACCTGACCCTTGAAGAAACTTTGGACAAAATTCACTAACTCTGGTTTGATAATTCCCCAGCACCTCTAGTAAAACATGCCATTGAAACCATCTGGTCCAGCGAAACTAGTAGGATTCATATAAAAAATAGCCATTTTAATCTCGTCTTCGTTAGGCATAGTGGACAACATAAGATTATCCTCGTCAGTGATACATTCAGGGATGCAAGACACAACATTATCATCCACCATAGGTTCAGGGAGATTAAAAAGTTTAGAGAAGTGTTTGACATCAGCTTTACCAATCTTATCACTATCTTGGATCCATTTGCTATTGTGGTTTTGAATTCTATGGATCTGAAGCCTTCTTCTCCTGTCTTTGATAACATTATGAAACCATCTAATTTGAGATTTCTGGATGATATTCCGTTTGCTAAACCAAAGCCTCATGCATTCCCATCCAAGAAACATATTTCGTTTGGCCCTTATTTAAATCAACTCTGGACTCTTCAGTGTTATTTATAAAATCAATATCTTCAAGTCTTTGTACAGGCTCCTCCCATTCCTCAACTTTCTGGAAGATATCTCCTATCGCGTCTTTAGACCAAACACTAAGCTTTTTACCCAAATTCTTAAGTTTTTGCTGCATGATCCACATAAGGTTACCCTTAACATGGATTCCCCATTCCTTTTCCACCACATCATAAAAATCAGGTTGATCGATCCAGAAATTCAAGAATCTAAAGTATCTGATAGGTTCTTGTTGGTTGTCAAAACATTTCACCAGTAAAGGTCTATGATCCGACCCAGTCCTGCTCAGATGCCTTACAATAATATTTTGGAATTTATGAAGCCAGCAATCATTGATAAGCACCTTATCCAACCTTTTCCATATCCTCTTTATCGGCCTCCTATTGTTGCACCAAATGTGATTAGAGCCCACATAACTGCATCTTCCATCCCACATCTCACCATACAATTGGCAAAATCCAATCTTTCACTAACCCGATACAGTTTTCCTCCTATTTTTTCGGAGGCCTCCAAGATAACATTAAAATCTCCCCATATGCACCAAACATCTTGCACTTGAGAGTTCATGTTAGCAAGGCTATCCCATAGGTCCACCCTCTCTATGTCACTACATTTAGCGTAAACAGAAGTTATATGCACCCCATTTACACCAAAGCTATTATTTATATACGATGTGATTTGTTGATCTTCATTCGATACTACCGTGGCATGTAAACTTTGATTCCAAAAACACCAAATTTGCCCAATGTCATTGCTAATGCAGTGATGGAAACCCAAAAACTTCTTGTATCCCTCAATTTTGCTCATGTTGATAAAAGGTTCAAAAATTTCTACAAACTGGATGTTATTCCTTTTGACCAGACGCTTAAGTCTGTGTATTGCCCTTTTGGTCCTCACACCTCTTATATTCCAAAAAAGTGCACTGATCGTAAAGACATTATATGGAATTTTTTTGTTTCCTTCCCTTACTCAAAGAGATGGAATTCTTAGTACTTCTTTTGTGATTTCTTCTCTGTCTGCTTCTTCCCCTCTTAACCTGAGATAAGCCGTACTTTTGTACAACTTCTTGCATATTGTACCTCCCTGGGTCATCAGAATCCCATTGTTCATCCTCGAAAAGTTGAGTTCTTTTAGAATTAGTGATCTGATCGCCAACCCTGTCTTTTGAGCTATCTCCTATATCCTCTTCCTCTGTATGGTAATTCTCTGTATCGTGTCGTAGGTTAGATCCACCATAAGGTTTATCCCCTTCTGGTTTTTTATCTCAGTAGTTAGGCAAGATTCCATTACTGAATTTTCCACAATCTCATCACTGCTTCCATGTGTATCCAAATATTTGGTATTTTCCTATCTTCTTCTTTCCACTTTGGAGTCCTCAACTTCTTTGGTCATTACCACTTGGTTGACCTCCTGAGGTACATTAGAAGAACTTTGTTGATCCCTATTGACACATTCCATGGTCCTTTGTTCTGTTTTTTCAGGAATTCCCTCATTCGAGATTTGTTTTCCATTGTTGTTATACATACTATTGTCGGCCTTTGAATTTATACTGATTTGTGTCTCTTTCTGCTTATCCTTCCTCTTGTTGCTTTTGGGTTTATTCCTAGTTTCTTGTTGGTCTTTGTTTAGTTTGAAGGTAACCTTGGTTTTCTTTTTGAGAGCCTTATTGGTATCTTTTTTCTTTTCTTTTTTGTTTTGTTTATTCTAACAACCATGCTGTCCTTCTCTTCCTCCTTATTGAGATTTTCCACATCATCAGTCTCTTGTTCCTCATCTCTTATTAGCTCATTGTTGATAGTTTCAACATCCACCTTTTCTATGTTTAAAGTTTCCTTGTTCTTGTTCTTTCCCTTTACTTGCAGCTTGAGTATTTTGTTCTACATCTTGGACATTCTGGTCGTTAGCATTCGTGGCCTTATCATTATCTTTGGCATTGCTTGTTTCTCCTTGTTCTGCTCTCATAGCTTTAGTATTTTTCCTTTTTGCCTCGGTGATCCTCTTTTTCTCCAAGATCCAACAATCAGTCATATTATGTCCCAATTTTTTGCAGTGTTTGCAATATTTTGGGATATTTTCATATTCCACCTTCTGGGTAAAACCAGTTAGTGGAGAGCCTTCATGTTCGAGTCCCACCCAAACCTAGTTTTGCCTTGGTTTGAGGAGGTCGACTTCTACCCTCACCTTTGCCATGCTGGGTCTCGTCTTACTTTCTGTTGCCGAGTCGAGGGATAGAGGCGTCCCAATGGGGATAAGACGCTGTTTAACATATTGCCAGTTGTGCATATGAAAGGGTAATTCAGGTAAGAGAACCCATACCGGAACGATGGGGATGTCCTCCTCCGGCTTGAAGTCGGGGGTCCATTTTTGCATCCACATTTGAAATCCCTCAATTTCAATCATCCTTCTATACCAAACATTTTGAAAGTCTTCATCATTCGAGCAGTCAATGAACACATTATAGTTGTCATAAACCCCAATTTTGACAGAGCCTTTGAGCGCTACCAATTCCTTGAATTTTGATCTAATTTCATTAATTTGGGGCTTATGTTTCAAAAAATTTCCAACAATGGTTCTCCTACAGTCATGTGCCATGATTCCGTAATAGTCTGCAGTTTTTAAGATTACTGCCGGAACACCGTTGTGAGTTGTTTGCCAAGCCATCACTTTTTCACGTTCTTGGGCAGATGGAATTGTTGTCGACGACGTCACAAGACGTGAAGCATAAGAGATTTTCTCTTGTAATGAGTTGTTTGGCGATCCAATCCCTTTAGGAGTTTCAAGTTTCCCCCTCAGTCCTACCGGACCTTGGCTGTCTGGTGGTTCCATGGCGGAACAGAGAGGAGAGAGAGTGTAGAACTAGTCGTTAATAGCCGTTGTGAACTTTTGAGTGTACACTGTATAATGCATGCGAAACTAGTTTGAGGTATATAATGTAGGTATTTAGTGAGGTATAAATGTAAATGGATTTATGTTTGTACTCCCTCCGTTTAAAAAAGAATGACCTAGTTTGACTTACAACACAATTTAAGAAAAGAAAGAAACTTTTTTAATCTTGTGGTTCTAAAATAAAGTTATGCCAAATGTACCAAAATGTCCTTTGATCTTGTGGCCTTAAACATGTCACATAGAAAGTTAAAGTTAAAGTGTTATCAAAAAAAGAAATGGATCATTTTTTTTAAACTGGCTAAAAAGGAAATTAGACCCTTTTTTTTAAACAGAGGAAGTAATTATTTTACTTTTATGAGATATTTGCTTAATTTTCCCTTTCTTTTTTAACATATTAAAAAATGAAAAAAGTACTTTCACACAAAATTTATGATAAAAAGGGAGAAAGTAGTATAAACATATTGTATCGTGAATTTTTATTTTAGACTTCTACAATTTTCTGAAGAAATTCACACTCAAGCAAGTAGCTTCTTAAATCAGTTTTTTTAAAGTTTACAAGTAGCTCAAACAAAAGATTGCAAACAATTTTTTCAAGCTTGCAATCAAATTAATAACTTATGAGTAGATCAAATAAAATCTTAAATAACCTTTGAAAAGACTTCATTAACTTCTTAAAAACCTCATATTTTTTCTTTTCTTTTATGAAGTTTCGAAATAAATAAATAATACTGTCATTTTATTATAAGTTGAGAACGTTGGAAAGATAAATAGTGGGACCAGCAACGAGGAAAAGAAATGCAACCTTTCACACAGAATCACAATCAAAGGATGGGTTGATTTTTTAATCGGAGATCTTAGATTATCTCCAACCCACCTCTATTTTAGTCTCTATTCTCTATATTTAGAGAGTAAAATAGAGAATGAGTTCTCCAATCACACTCCATTTCACTCTTTATTCTCCATTTATAGAGATTTGAATAGTAGTTCTCCAAATTTGGAGAACTACCATTCACACTCTCTATTTCACTCTTTAATTATTTTATTATTATTTCTATTATTTTATAATTAATACATTTTTTTTATATAAGACCATTAATTAAATATTTAATATACGTAGTTATTTTTAAATGTAATATAATATTTTAAAAATATATTATTTAATATATACTATTTTTATCTCAAATTAATAATATTTTATTTTTTAAAATTTTTTGTCACTTTAATATGATTTGATATTATTATTATTAGTTGTCACTATGATGAATGCACAAAATTAAAATGATAAGATAAAAATTTTAATTTAAAAATACAATATATAATATAATAATTTAAATACGAGATAACACAATACATAACATAATAATTTATCACATCAGTTTTGGTTCTTATTTATGTCCACTAATTTGTATATTATATAATAGTTATTTGCAATTTATGTTATTTAGAAATTTAGAATAAAAATAAAATTTTAAATTAAATAAAAAAATTGAAAAAATAAAATTTCTATTACATCTAAATTATACAAAGTGATTATTTGAAAAAAAAAGAATTTTTTTTAATTATGAAATAAGAAAATAAGAATGAAATAGAAATAATAATATAATATTGAGGAGAGAGAAAAAAATATTCCTTTTTAGAGTAAAATAGAGAATTGAATTGGGGTTGATTGTCTGAAAAAATAAAAAACTCTATATTTAGAAAGTAAAATAAATGATAGCGTTAAAAAAGCCCTCAACTTTAAATTTTGTGTTGATAGTACTAAAAATTAGAAAGTCAAACTTCAATACGAATATAAATCAGGAAAAAAATAAGAAGAAAACCTTAACACGCGAAAATCGGAATCACAAGAAAAATCCTCTTTCCGCAACCTGTCTATTGTGGTCAATGGTCAAAATTATAATATATATAAAAATGTCAAGAAGGAAAAAAAAGATAAATGTAAATGAAGGTCATAGAGATGCGTCGCATCTCTTTGCAGCTACTAACCCTCCCAAAGGTACCATTGAGCTTATAGAGAAGTACATTGTTAGATTTTTTTTGGACAGGGCAAGACACTAGAGGTAAGTATCATTGTGCCTCTTGGAAGAACTTGTGCTACCCTTATGAGGAGGGTGGAACGAACTTCAGAAATCTTGATGACACGTGCCATGATTTTCAAACAAAACAATGGTGGAACCTCAAAACCATAACTTCACTATGGAAGAATTTCATGGAAGCTAAATACTTCAACAATATGCACCCTATCAAGGCTCAATGGAGTAGAGGACAACCACAAAATTGGAAGGTTTTTTGCAACATTAAAGAAGAGGTGGACAAGAATATCAGATGGATCATTGGAAGAGGAAACGTGGACTTTTGGTATGACAATTGGACTAATATTGGCCCTCTATATCTTTTGTTTCCTGATAATGTACAACATCAGCAAATCAGTATCAAAGATGTCTACATTGATGGAATGTGGGAGTGGAACAAGCTTCATAATCAACCTGATGTGGACACTAAAGATAAAATTAGAGAGTTCAATATTGTGTTGCATATTAACAGAAGAGACAAAGCCATTTGGATCCCTAACACCAATGGAAATTTCACTATTAAATTCTCCTGGAGCAATTATAGGCAGAGAGGTAACAATAACAATTTTATAAAACACATTTGGCATGAGAATATTCCTTTCAAAATCTCTTTCCTCAACTGGAGAGTCATTAGAGATAAACTTTCTACCAATGAAAAAGTCTCTAGGTTTGGTATTCAAGTTGATTGTACCTGCTATTATTATAACAACAACAATATGGATCATATCATAGAAGACACTAACCATCTTTTCTATCAAGGTGACCATGCTAAAATAATTGGAGTTTTTTTGCAGGTCCTCTAGGAATCGATCACACCAGCAAGAGCTACAAGATGATGTTACTTAATTGTTGGAACTACAAGTCCCAGAACATTTTTGCTACCTATATAACCAAAATTCTTCCTTTAACCATAGTGTGGGAGCTATGAAAAGCAAGATGTAGTAGAAAGTTTGAAAACTTGAGGGTATCCTTCTATAGGACCAAGTCTAATGTTCTAAATACTCTTGTGCAGGTTCTAAAAATAAAGTTTAGAAAAGCCAACTTAGGAGAGGAACAAGCCTCCATTCCCTCCCCCCCCCCTCCCCACATTGTTAAGTTAAATAGTGATGGAAGTTGTTTACGTGGTATATGTGGAAGAGGGGGAGTGGTCAGAGACAATGAAGGAAGAATTATTTGTGCCTACTTAATACCTCTGGGACCAGGAACATCCAACATGGCAGAAGCAGCTTCAATGTTGTTTCGCATAAAATGGTGTGTAAATAATGGACATAGTGTGATCATTGGAGAAACCGACTCTCTCCTCATTACCAAATGCGTCAGAAGGGAATGGAAAGTGTCTTGGAGGATTCTACACATCATCAATGAAATCCAAGAGTTAGTTGAAAAAAATGGATTTGAAATCAAGCATTGTTTTCGAGAAGCCAATAGACCAGTTGATAAATTGGCAAGCATGAGCCATAATTTTGAGTCAATCCATGTCTTCTACTCTCATACTGAGCTTCCCAATCAAGTAAAGGGGCTAGTCAATATGGACAAATGGGATATTCACTCTTTCAGGATCAAAATGAACAAACCATCCCATATCATCTACGATCCCCCATA
>JAJOOO010005239.1:0-82117 GCA_029582685.1 Solanum piurae
CATAAAATGTTGATATCTTCCTGGTGCGTTTTTGTATCCAAAAGGTAATACGTTCCATTCGTAAAATCCTTGGGGTACAGTAAATGCTGTTAGTTTTTCGATTCTTCTTCTAACTTAAGGTGATAGAATCCTGATTTACAATCAAATTTACTGAAATAATTATATCCTTGTACTTGTCTTATCTTTAATATTTTATTTGGTATCGGATAATTATATGTCTTAGTTTTGGCATTTAAATTTCTATAATCAATAACCATCCTACTTTTTCCTCTTTTTTGTTCGCTATGTTTATTAACGAGACCAGTCCACAACCTCACCACATCCACTCTCTCGAGCTTAATACATAGATGAATCTTATGATTTACTCTCTTGAGCTAAATCCATCGTGACCCACTAACTATGAGTGCCAACTTATCACTTTAGCTTTATACTTATTTCTCAAGAAAGCATAAAACACTAAATTATATTGAGATAAACATGCAATAGAGTAGTTAAACCACATCGATAAGTAAGACCCACCTTGAATTAACACTAAAATTGATAATAACTAACACCCATCAAGCCAAATTCAGTAATTAATCACATTGTCAAACCTCCAAGAATGGGGTTTTAGCTAATCATTATAAAAGAAATAAATTCAATACCTAATACATGCTCCATATCTGGGTATCAAAAATCAAAGTTCTAAGATGAATAATATCCTTTCTATTACAATACCCAATTGAAATCTCTTGCCAAAATTGCTTAAAATCAACAAGAATAATGTTTTGGTTCTCTCTATTGCGCTCCACTCTGACTGAATACCTTCTCTTTCCTCCAAAATTTATTTTATACTGATATGAGATATGGTGTTTTAGGATTTATAAGCGAGGAAAGTCGGGCTTCACTAACCAGTCGGCCACTCGCTGATCGTTCTAGTCCATTATATTTTTCTTCTTCACCTTTTCCCCATTTAGACACTGTACTTTAGGCGATCTATATCGGGATGGCCGATCACTTCCACGATGAATATTTTAGTCCTTTAGCTCGCCACTTCAATTTTGTCTTGTTCTTGATCAGTGCATTCGGAAGTACAATTTTCCTTCGCCGATAGAGAACATAGTTCTGTTAAGTTTTTCCTGTTTCAGGCTCTGTATTTTGTAAAATTAGGCGGTCTAGGGGCAACTTGGTGATTCGTTGAGTTCCCTTGGCGATCTTTAGGCTTGTTTGTCTCCCCTTTTTTCAGCTTGTGTCGTTCCTTTTGCCTGTTAATGTCCTTGCTTTGTTCCTCAATCCATATACCTAAAAATCAAGGATTTAACATCAATTTATGGCTCAAATTAAGCATTTGAGGGCACTAAATCTACATAAACAAAGCCCCAAATGAGTACAAATCTCGGACTCATCAACACCACCAACTTATACTTTTACTTGTCCTCAAGTAAAACTCAAGTTCAACAGTTCAAAAAGGATGTCTCAAACAATGCTGCATAAGACTCAACATGAATGCACACAACAAGATTCAACTTACTCATGCAATGATCAATTGTGCACTCAAAGATTCAACTTGAGACTCACCATTATCAAAGATGCTCAAGTTCACAATACTTGCTTCAAATGCAAGTTCAAGCTTAACAAAGGTACTCAAATTCCCTCAGAACAAAGATTATTCCCTATTCACACAAAGTTCTTCAACAATTTATAGTTCCGGAATCACATATAACTCTCACACTTACAAAGATGAACACATGCATGACTTCACCTATAGGTTTACCCTTATTTTCCAGTCAACATTTGTTTTAGCTCACTCAAGATCACAAAGGTCTTTTAAAGGCTTGTAACGGGGCTGAGTGTAAAGGTATGGTCATTTAGGCTCAGTGGCTTCTACTTTCATGAAGTGTGGACTGTGGTATGAACATCACTTCCTTCCTTTTCTTCAACATTTTGATCATGCTCACAATTCACCCTATTATTCACTTTCATATGGACTTCCAGATACCCCATTTCTTTTGCAACTTTCACTACTTTATTTCACAACTTTTTCATTCTTTTTCTTTTGCTTTCATCTTTTCTCCCTCTTTTTTAAGGAGTGGTTCCATCTTTTCTCAAAGGGGGATTTCTCACACTTCTTTATTTTCCTTCTATTTTCACCACACCCCCAACTTAGGCTTTTGGCCTAAGTTGGCTAATAAAACAAACCACATTTCATGAGAGTTATGGGTGACTGGATAAAGAGGGATCAAAAGTGTTCATGTTTCTTCCATGAAAAGGCAAAAGCTCAAGGGGGTTCAAGCAAGGTTCGCACATCTCACAAGATTGGTCACAAAAAGAGGTATAATGTCAATTTTCTTCACTCATCAAAAGTGTTGCCTAAGATCATTTCAAGAGCTTGCATCACTTAGTCAACCGGACCAATGGGAAAAATTCTAGATGGTATCACACACAATGTTCAAGGTAAGGTCATCAGACAAGGCATCGACACCAATATCAAACAAGACTCCATACTTTCTAGCTAGTGTGCAATGTTCATCACAAGAGACTTGTTCGATAACAACCAAGTCACGACGTGATGCAAAAAGTCCATACATTGTCTATGCGACTTCATTTGGTCTCATCGTATCCGCACATTCATTTCGTTAAATTAAGAGCACTATTCAAGACATTGGTATTGATCATAACCAATACTCGAATAACTTTTGAGAGAACAGAAGACTTAACAACCAGACTCCTACCACCCCCACCAAAAGCATTCACATTGTCCCCAATGTGAGTAGAGAACAAACATTAACAAAACTAAAGATAAAACACTGGCACTCAAATAAACAGAGTAGGGAGACAAGGAATTTTCAGTAGGCGCCCATTCGGTGAAGGGTTGCTGCAATCGCCTAACCGTTCAGTGATTCATCAATCAGGCTGGAGTTCGCCAAATTTTCCAGTATGCAACCAATCCATTTTGGGGTAGGTGGGTGGACAATAGAAATTCCTATGAATCACATCAACGCATCACCTAATGGATGTGAGACATCGCCGAAAGGTGTAAGACTCTAGGCTATCAGGGCGGGTGCAAAAAATGGAGAAAGTCGGGTCGCCCAATCACCTCGACAAGTCACCGAGTGGGGCATATATCTCACCTGATGTTCGAGTGTCTCAGCTAACTGTCGACGTCAGAAAGGTGATCAACTACAAGATCGCCGAAATTACTCGGCGTACAGCCGAATGGGTCTTAGCCTCACAAAATTAGCTACACTTGCAAAACAACTAACACTTAGGTTGCCTCCCAAGAAGTGCCTTATTTAACGTCGTGGCACGACGTGGAAATGCATTCAAGCATCTTCCAGATACACCATTTCATCCCGGAAATTTCATGGCATACTCTGAAATACAACTTCAAACGTTTCCCATTCACCTTGAAGGTAGGGCCCTTTTTGCCTTCGACTTCGATTGCTCCATTTGTAAACACTCGTGTTACTCTAAATGGGTCTGATAATTTTTATTTGAGCTTTCCCAGAAAGAGTCTCAGTCGAGAGTTATATAATAACACACAATCTCCAACTCGGAATTAACTTCTAATGATTTTAGAATCATGCCACTTCTTCATTTTTTTCCTTGTAGAGGACTGAACTTTTGTATGCCCTAAACCTGAATTCATCCAATTCATTTAGTTTATCTACTCTTCCTTTTGAAGTTTTAGCCCAGTCCAAATTCAGAGCCTTTAGTGCCCATAATGCTTTGTGTTCCAGTTCAACGGGTAAATGGCAAGATTTCCCAAATACTAGCTGATATGGAGACATACAATTTCGTGTCTTATAAGTAGTGCGATATTCCCACAGAGCATCATTTAGCTTTCGAGACCAATCAGTCGTATTAGCATTTACATTCTTGGACAAAATACTCTTGATCTCCCTATTCAACACTTCCACTTGGCCACTCATTTGAGAGTGGTATGGCGTTGCTACTTTATGTCTCACCCCATACTTGCTCAATGCGGATGCAAAAGCCTATTGCAAAAATTAGATCCACCATCACTAATAATATCCCGAGGAGTGCCAAACCTAGCAAAGATGTAGCATTTTAGGAATTGAACAACACTTTTCCCTTCATTGTTTGGTAGGGCGACAACTTCTACCAATTTAGAAACATAATCTACTGCCCCCAAAATGTACTTATTACCAAACAAACTCACAAATGGACCCATGAAATCTGTTCCCCAAATATCAAATAATTCAACTTCCAGAATAGGTTTTAGAGGAAGCTCATGTCTTCTAGACATTCCACCTTAATTTTGACATTGTGTGCATTTCTTAACAAATTCATGAGCATCTTTGTAAAGGGATGGCCGGTAGTAACCACTTTGAAGAATTTTAGCGGTTGTACGCACTCCACCATGATGGCCACCAACCGGTGAAGAATGACAAGCATGGAAATTTTTATTGAATTCCTCTTTCAGCACTTATTTCCTAATGATAAGGTCTGCACAGTCTCTGAATAAGTATGGTTAATCCCAAAAGTATTTTTTGACATCGAACAAAAACCTCTTTTGTTGATAGAAGTTCAGTTTTTATGGTATCAATCCACATACTACATAGTAAGCAAAATCAGCATACCAAGGAATTTGTTGAAGAATTACCGTGAATACCTGTTCATTCGGAAAGGCATCATTTATGTTCACCTCCAACTCAATATTTTATTTGCCTTCTAACCTTGATAGGTGGTCAGCGATTTGATTTTCACAACCTCTTCTGTCTTTTTCTTTAAAATAAAATTCTTGCAACAATAGCACCCCCCTTATCAATCTTGGCTTGGCATCTTTCGTTGCCATCAAAAAACTCAGAGTAGCGTGATCGATGTGCACAACCACTTTGGTGCCTAGCAAGTATGCTCGAAATTTCTCAAATGCATATACCACCGCAAGCAATTCTTTCTTCATAACTGTATAGTTACATTGAGCACCATTCAAAGTTTTGCTTGCGTAGTAAATGGGATGGAATAGCTTGTTGCATTTTTTCCCTAACACGACACCTAATGCCATACCAATTGCATCACATATCACTTCGAAGGGTGCTGACCAATCGGGACTAATGATAACTGAGGTGTAAATCAATTGCTCTTTCAAACACTTAAAGGCTTCCATACATGCGTCATCAGAGTTGAATTTTCTTCCTACTCTAAGAGTTTGCTCAAAGGGTGCACAATTTTTGAAAAGTCTTTGATGAACCTCCGGTAAAAATCAGCATGCCCTAAGAAACTACAAATACCTTTCACCGATATTGGTGGTGGTAGCTTCTCAATTACTTCGATCTCTTCTTTATCAACTTCCAGCCATTTTTATGACACTTTGTGACCAAGAATTATACCTTCCCTAAACATGAAGCGGCATTTCTCCCAATTGAGGACCAAATTAGTCTCCACACATATCTGAAGGGCTTGCCCCAAGTGTGTCAAACATGATTCAAAAGTATCACCCACAACTGAGACGTCATTCATGAAGACTTCCATCAAATCTTCTACCATATCAGCGAAAATAGATAGCATGCAACGTTGAAAAGTTGTTGGAGCATGACACAACCCAAACGCCATACTTTTGAAAGCAAAGGTTTCATATGGACAAGTGAAAGTGGTTTTCTCTTGGTCTTCTGGAGCAATAGAGATTTGATTATATCCGGAGTACCCATCCAAAAAGCAATATCATCCGCTTTCTGAAAGCCGATCAAGCATTTGGTCCATAAAAGGCATGGGAAATTGATCTTTTTTGGTCCACGAGTTTAACTTCCGGTAATCCATGCATACTCGCTATCCACTTACCGTTCTCATAGAAACAAGCTCCCCCTTTTCATTTGGGACTACCGTGATGCCTCCCTTTTTCGGTACACACTGTACCAGACTCACCCACTTGCTATCTGCAATAGGGTAGATCACACTTGCATCCAACCACTTTATTATCTCTTTTTTCACCACCTCTTGCATCGGTGGGTTCAATCTCCTTTTATGCTCAACACTTGTTTTACACTCGCTATCAAGCTGAATTTTGTGAGTGCAAATGCTGGGTGGGATGCCCACAATGTCAGCGATAGTCCACCCAATAGCTTTTATGTATCTTCTCAACACTACAAAAAGCAACTTTACTTGCCATTAAAGTAGGTCAGCTATAATAATTACTGATAAGGTGTTATTTACCCCCAAGAATGCATATCGAAGATAGGACGGGAGCACTTTCAACTCAAACTTTGGTGGCTTCTCCGTTTATGGCTTTGCGGGAGAATTTTCTTGATTTTTCGGATCAATATCCAGCTTTAATGGAGTCTTTGAATATTCCCCCAAACCCGAAAGGGAAGCTACTACCTCATCGTAACCTTGGACTTCAGACTCATCATAGTTTGCAAGTACAACCTCAAGTTGTTCACTTTTACACATCAAATGGCTCACACTAGCCACTGCTTTATCAATCACATCAATAGTCGAAACCACATGAACATAGCTTTTGTTCTTCATTGACTTACACACATTAAAGGTTACTTCATCTTCATTTACCTGGAATTTCAATTCTCCACTTTCAACATCCACCAACGCTCTCCCGGTTGCTAAGAATGGCCTTCCTAAAATAATAGGGATTTCAGCATCAATCTTGCAATCAAGGGTGAAAAAATCAGCCGAAAAGATGAATCGGTCAACCTTTACCAAGATGTCATAGAGTATCCCCACGGGGTGTTTGATTGATCGGTCTGCCATTAGAAGTCTCATTGTTGTGGATTTTGGTTCACCCAACCCAAGTTGTTTATAGATTGCGTATCACATTAGATTTATACTTGCTCCCAAATCATATAGGGCCTTTGCAAATTGGATCATACCGATAGTGCAAGGAATGGTGAAGGCTGTGGGATCTTCTTTCTTTTTAATCATCTCATTAGTCATAATTGCACTACAACTATGAGAGACTTCAATTGTTTCGAAGTTCAAGCTTCTTTTCTTTGTGAATAACTCATTCATAAACTTGGCATAACTAGCATCTACAACAATGCCTCCACTAGAGGGAGATTAATCGATAATGTCTTGAACACCGATAAGAACTTATTGAAATTTTCATCCTCATGATTCTTCTTGAGATGTTGGGGGAAATGGAGGAGGTATTTTGGGAAGAGGTTGCACCAATTTTGAGATTTGAGTGTTTTTTTTCTGCATCTTTTTCTAACTCCTTGGAAATGCTTTGTTGGATGGGTATCTATTCTTCCTCAATACCTTTGTCTTCTTCATGAGATTGTGCTTCATCATTACCATTCATATCACCTACCGCTACCTTTCCACTACGAGTAACCACAACCAAATCTCTATCAGCATCCTCCACCAATGTTGTTATATGTATGGTCTTGCCGTCCTCCATTATCTTTGGTCCCAATTGTGACGTAAGTTGACTCAATTGAACTTCAAGTAGCTGGATTGCATCATCATGTGATTTCACTCGATTGTTTAATGACGAGAAATCAGCTTTCATCCCTTTTAATAAATCATCTGAGCCCTCAACTTTGCCAAGGATGCGAGATAACAAATCGTCCACTCGGAGACTACTTGCACTCCCCTTTGTCTTTGGTCTCTCACTCGCTTGAGTGTGATCCTCTTTGTGATCATCCTTCCTTTTCCAAGGATCAGTTTGCTCAGCACATTCTTGATAGTATCTTCTCCGCTCTTCTTCTTTGTGAGAGTTTCAACCTTGATTTCCACCCTACTGAAAGTAGCGTGGGTGGAAAGCCTCCTCAAATCTGTAAGAGTTCCAAACTTGATTCTCCCCGGCTTAGAGTAACTTGAGGAAGAACCCTCCTCAACTCTAAACACTCCCCTTGCTCATTTGGGTTTTTCCGCATTTTCTAACACTTAAGCTTCTAGCAGCTCCATTTGAGCTAACATCTTGTTGATGTTCTCATCCCTTTCTCTTTCTTTATCAATTTGCTCTTGAGTCATTCTAAAGCGAAAGGGCGAAACTTGATCTTCTTGAGTGTACCATGCTTGATTTATTTTCGTCATGTCATCAAGAAGAAATGAAGCCACCTCAAACGATTGCAACATTATTCCACCTCTAACCAATTGATCAACTACTCCTTTATTTACCGAATCAAGAGTTTGGTAGAAGTATTAGAGCAACACATTGTTCGGTAGTCCGTGAGTTGGTCATTGAAGTAGTAGCTTCTTGAACCTCAGCCACGTTTCATGGATAGGTTCACCTTCCAATCGCGTGATACCTTGAATGTTGTCTCTGAGTTTCATCATCCTCGATGGGGGAAAGAACCTTGCATTGAATATCATGGTAAGCTAATCCCAAGATGTGATGGAATTATTTGGTAACTCTGCCATCCATTTGCTAGCTTCACCCATCAGAGAAAATGGGAATAATTTGAGATAGACTGATTCTTGTAATACATTCTTGAATGAGAGCAGACCACAAACCTCTACAAACTTCCGCATGTACTCATGTGGATCTTCGTGAGTCAACCCTCCGTAAAGTCCTTTCATTTGCATGAGATGGAGAATTGTACTACTGACCTGGAATATAGCATTCTCTTCGGTTGACGGTAGACAGATTGCACCAATCCCACTCAATTGGATTGGATTATGCACACTTTTAAGATCATCAATATCCCCTTGGTGGCCCGCTTGGCTACCGTTAATCCCTGCCTCACTAGTTTCCTCTTCTGTTCAACACAACCAACAAAAAACAAATCAAATCGATTCCACTTCAGCCAACAAAATCACAAATCAAATGTCGATGAGAGATTTCTAAACAACACCACTCCCCGGAAGCGGCGCCATTTTGATTAACGTATCAACTACACCTCATCCGCTACTAGGTGTAGACGATTGTTAAGTAGTGTAAACCCAATATAAGAGTTGGGGTCGATCCCACAGATAGTAGTATTATTTTGAATTCAAATATGAAGTTACAATAATGGTTTTTGTAGCTGAAGGAATAGAGATTGACGAAAACTATTACTAAAATTTGAAGTGTGACAGCAACGTCGGGAAAAGGGGTTTAAGTCGGATAGAACCTTCAATAATTAACTAGGATCAATCAAATAGGAGAAAGGTACTTGGGGGATTGACCAACCAATTGCTAAATTTAACTCAATGGGTACAATTTGCTAACCAAAAGTGCTAACTCTTCATGGGTAAGATGAACTTTAGGTGAGGCACTTTTCTCTCGAACAACTAGCTTATTTCAATTGAGTTCTCTCGAACCTCAATGCTTTAAACGTAAAGATCAGTCCACAACCTCACCACATCCACTCTCTCAAGCTAAATAAATAGCACGACTCTTAGGATTCACTCTCTCAAGCTAAATCCATCGTGACCCACTAACTATGAGTGCCAACTTATCACTCTAGCTTTAAACTTCTTTCTTAGGCAAGAATAAAATAGTAAATTATATTGAGATAAATATATAATAGAGTAGTTAAACCACAACGATAAGTAAGGCCCACTTTGAATTAGCACTAAAATTGATAATAACTAACACCCATCAATCCAAATTCAGCAATTAATCACATTGTCAAACCCCAAGAATGGGGCTTTAGCTAATCATCATAAAAGAAAGAAACTCAATACCTAATACATGCTCCATAGATGGGCATCGAAAATAAAAGTTCTAAGATGAATTATATCCTTTCTATTACAATACCCAATTGAAATCTCTTGCCAAAATTGCTTAAAATCAACAAGAATAGAGTTTTTGTTGACTCTATTTCGTTCCACTCTGATTGAATACCTTCTCACTCCTCCAAAAGTTAATTCATACTGACTTGAGATATGGTGTTTTAGGGTTTACAGACGAGGAAAGTTGGGCTTCGCTGACCAGTCGGCCACTCGCTGATCGTTCTAGTCCATCATATTTTTCTTCTTCACCTTTTCCCCATTTAGACACTGTACTTTAGGCGATCTAGATCGGGATGGCCGATCACTTCCACGATGAATATTTTAGTCCTTTAGCTCGCCACTTTGAATTTGTCTTGTTCTTGATCAGGGCGTTCGGCGGTACAATTTTTCTTCGTCGATGCAGTCAGCAATTTGCCAATAGAGAACGCAGTTCACTTAAGTTTTTCCTATTTCAGACTTAGTATTCTTTAAAATTAGGTGTTCTAGGGGCAACTTGGCGATTCGCCGAGTTCCCTTGGCGATTCGCTGAGTTCCCTTGCTGATTCGCAGAGTTCCCTTGGCTATTCGCAAAGTTCCCTTGGCTATTCGCCGAGTTCCCTTGGCGATCTGTAAGCTTGTTTCTCTCCCCATTTCCATCTTGTGTCATTCCTTTTGCTTGTTAGTGTCCTTGCTTTGTTCATCAATCCATATACCTGAAAATCAAGGATTTAACATCAGTTTATGGCACAAGTTAAGCATTTGAGGCCACTAAATCTACATAAACAAAACTCCAAATGAGTCCAACTCTTGGACTCATCAACCGTTACCACAACCCAACTAATCAAAATAATGAAAACAGAAGCATTTAAATATACGGAAGCAGGTTTAAATGTCTAAATAAAAAATAGAGAGTTCCCATAAACTCCGAAAGTCTAACAAACAAATGCGTAAATAATGCCTAGAACCTGAAAGTCAATGTACCAAAATATCTACTAACGACAATTCTAAGAAAATGGGTGCAACGCCAAACTAAACACATGAATATCTAAAGTACTAGTCTATGTCTGAATAGAAATGGACTACACATAACGAGAACTCATGGCAGCCTGGAAGAACTGACTCACACTTGAATTCGATCTCGATCACTGATCTCCGAAATGAGGTGCGTCAGTATTCGCCTGAGGATGCCCTGTACTCAACAAAGAAAGAGCAAGTGTAGCATCAGTACACGACCACAGTGTACTGATACGATCACATGGCTATTCCAATAAGTGAAACATATACAAGTAATCACAACATCAAATAGGCATATACCGAACATAATCTATATGACAAGTCAATGGTCCTCTCATGGAACCCATACCCAAACTATTAGTGTACCAGATCGTGACACCCGTTCCAAGTTAGTGTGTCGGATCGTGACACTCGTTCCAATATGTATGTCGATACGTGACATCCGATCCTAGTTAATGTGTTAGAATGTGACACCTGTTCCATTCAACATGCCACAATCACAATCAGAACGTACATTCTCATAATCAAACAATCAAGTGTTGATTCATGACATACAATCATTCATTCATACTAATTTACGATTAGTGTGATCAATAGTACAACATTCGCATATATAAGTGCATTATAACGTAGGAATTACTAACATACATCACACAACCATGAAATCACAACCATCACCTACCTCGAACAAAGCTTGAACCCTCCTAAGAAACTTGATTCTTCCCTTTCTGGATTCTTTCTGCTTGCTCTAAGTCTGCAAATAAATAATTTAATAAAGGGATCAATAATTAAGGTCTAATTTTCCTGGATTATGACAAACCCAATAACCCGAGACCCAAATTATGATCCTAAGGTGCAACTAGGGCTTTTCCCACCATCCAAAACAGTTCAAAACCCTTCGCCAACAATATATGATCAAGATTTGAAGTTCTACGGATCGAAAAAGAGATTAGGGGAGTAAAATCCTTACCTTTAACACCAAATTTTGTGGAAATTTTCAAGAACTCGCCTGGGATTGTCTCCTAGCTCTCAAAAACAAAAATTGCAGAATAATGGCATTTTGAGGGTTTATTTCCGACTTAAGTCGTGACTTGCCCGTTATGGCGGCCCCCATCCCGCCACAGTGGCCCCGCCCTGAGGGAATAATCCTGCCCTTGTGGCTTGCACGGAAACATAGAGTCGATTTGAGAGTATCAAACCCCGATTTCACAACACACCTTCAACCCATGACACTTAAAAACTATCCGTTCACGCAAAGATTAGTTTTGGGAGTTCTACTCGCCCGAATTCGATTCCGTAAAGTCGTATGGGTTCCTTAACGTCTTAGCTATCTACTCATGCGATTAAATTCATAATTAGATCTCTCATTTGTTACCAGATTTCCTAGACTCACCTAATTTCGATTTCATCCAAATCTAGACTAGGCTAGGAATTTTCAAGTTACTACCAAAAAGTTTTCTAACCCAAATTTTTTCCCCAATGGATTTTCTATAACGACGGGAACATGTCGTTACAACTATTTAATTAAATATAATTTTTACTCATCTTTTACTCTTCTTTATTTTTTTATTTGCTTTAAATATTCACTATCATAAATCATATCTAATTAATTATTCAATTGCTATTCTTAAATCCATAAATCTCATACTTTTCATATTCATAGCCTCTAAATAATAATTTAAAACTTTAAGATATCTTTTGGTATTCCCCTATTTTATCTATATAAATTCATCTTTTTTGTTTATGGAGATTCTAATCCAAAATTATTCATTTCTTTCTATAGTTAAAGTATGGAGCATTTAAATCATTATTGTACTATTTGATTTCTATTTTAGTTTGATTCGATAAGAAGACTATTGAAATTTAATTGGTTATGGGAGAAAGTGTAGACATGAACTCCGAAAATTATGTAGTAATTCTATCCTCTTTTTTCCATCTTCATGATTTGGATTAACGTCTTAAGAAGAATGTGTATATTGTATTTTTTTCATGTGTACTTTTTTGTGTGTTTTCTCCTATTAGACTTCTTTAATTTAATTTTCTACAATTTTTTATATTTTTATGAGGCTCAAATTTGTTATTTGCGACTTTATTGGAAGTTTGGTACTACTAACCAACGTTCAAATTGTAACATCTCACAAAATGAAATAACTAGGAAGAAGTCAAGAATTGGAAAAAGTGATTTTAGGAGATAAAGAAAATCTGAAAATTTGTTTAAGTTAAGTTAAGAATGATTTTTGGTCAACTTCAAACGTCCATAACTCCTAACTCAGGAGAAGATAGATGTGTTTCCAGATATCGGAGGAAATACCTTGGAATAATCTTTCTAACGCCGCCAAGTTTGCGCGATTACAAGTTCGTATGAGTGAGATATGCCCATTTAAATTTGGGATGTTTGGATAAGGAAAGTCTAATCCGGATTTTTGAAGGATAGTTTAGTCTTTTCCTTATCCAATTTATTAAATCCATTTTTTAGTAATTATTTGGAGTCTAAACTGAGTTAGTTCAGTTTACACACTTACGAAATACGCTAGGGCTTTGAGAGAAGAAAAAAAGAGGAGAAAAGAGAAGATAAACTCAAGATTCATTAAGTTCTTGCGATTTTGGTTGTGGAATTCGCTAAGGATTCAATCCTACAAGGTATGTGAGGCTTTCATAACGTTGGGTTTGTTCACCCACGTGCCAAACATGTTTATTTCAGCATGAATCCATCCTAAAAGAGTTTGAAAGTTGATGCTCTTGATTTGTATTCTTGAATTTGATATCGTTCTTGAATTGGGCTGAATTGAGATGTTTCTGAGATCTTTACGTCGAGTTTTAGAGTTGCTTTGAGTTAGGTTCTTGGGTACAAATGCTGGGTATTGGAATTTAAAAATAATTTGAGAAAAATAGTTGAGTTTAGGCGAATTTGGGCTGAAAAACGATAAAGGGAAAAGTCGAGCGGGTTTTGGCACGCAGGTCCGCGTCGAGGACTTGCTCCTCCAGTGAACAAAACACCAGCTCCGCGTCGCGGTTGGGATGCAGACTCCTCTGTCTCAAAATTTAATTTCGCGATCAAATATTTAAATGAAACTCCACGTCGCGAACTTGTTCCAGGACGGTGATTTGTTGATCTTTTCTCATGTTTAGCTATCTACAAACACTCCTAAACATCATGAGATCTTTGCTATAACAAATCACAATCCTTGAATCCATAATTCAATTCAAGGAAAGTTAAGAGTCAATTCAAGTAAAGTTAAGAGTCAAGTCAAGTAAAGTTAAGAGTCAAGTCAAGGAAAGTTAAGAGTCAAGTCAAGTGAATTAAAAGTCAAGTTAAGAGAAGTTTATAAATGTTTTACTGTGTTTTAAGACTTAAGTTTCAAGTTAAGAGAAAAGTAAAGAGTTGAGTTCATTTCTCAAAAATCTCTACTAAGTGATTTTATCATGAGAACAAGCAACACAAGAGAATTCTTGAAGAATATTTTATTTCTTCAGACATATAGCCACGTGAATTCTCAATTTTATTTTACATCACATTTGAACTGAAATGGTCAATCGGTTATGCCAACTGATAAGAGTTTAAAATGTTTTCACATTTGAAGAAGAAAGGGAAACACCGATTTCCAAGAGAGCTTTTAAGCTAAAGTTTTGACTAATTAGCTCAAACCAAAGAAAAAAGTTTAGATTTTAAATCATTGAGCTAAATATATTTTGGGAGTAGTATTGAACACTGATATGGGGATGTGAGTTCATATTAACTCAAGTCTCCATAAACCATGTAGTCGTCATGGGTAGTAAAGGGTCATACTTTTTAGATGACTCCTTAAGATGCTTTTAACATAGACTAGTGGATCCACTTAGTTAAGCATTCTATATGACGGAAAAGTATAGGACAGTTCTGGCAGTGTGGGTAAGATGATGTATCACCACTTAGGCTCATAGTGGTGGTTGTCGGTTAGAGAAACTCCCACAGAAACTTTTTTACTTTATTACATGAGTAAAGTTGAGTTTGTTATTGCATTTTCTTTAACGAACTAAGTTGTTTTCCACTATTTTACAAGCTTTATATATATTGCATGTGTTTTATTGCTTTATATTGAGTTAAGTTGTTTATGAGTTGAGTAAAGCCAAGGTAAGTGTTTCTTTCAAATTCTTTTCAAGGTTAAGTTATGTTTAGCATTCCAACTCGCATACTCGTACATTCAATGTACTGATGCCAGTTGGCCTGCATATTATTATGATGCAGACGCAGGTAATCAGGATCAGCATCCAGCACCTCGTTGATCCAATTGGGCACTCAAAGTCAGTTGGTGAGCCTCCATACTTTGTGGAAGACTCTTTTTACCTTGTTTTCAAAATTTAATTCTTAGAATGATCGGAGGTCTTGTCCCAAAGTCCCTCTTTGTTTTAGAAGCTTTATAGATAGTTAGTAGTTTAGTTGTCTTTACATTATCATTTCAGATGTTAAGACTTGGGTTGCCATTTCAGCCAAGTTGCATGTTGACTGTTAAACATTCTAAGTTATTTTATTTAACAATTTGAGTAAGTGTATTTGATCATTGTAATAATGCTTAGAGTCTTGCACTGAGTAAGTAAGTCAGGCCAAGGGTTCGCTTGGGGCCAGCAGTGGTTCTCGAGTGCCAGCCACATTCGGGGTGTAGGCTCGGGGCATGACAAAACTTGGTATCAGAGAGCAGAGTTCAAGAGTCCTAGGGAGTCTATGAAGCCGTGTCTGTAGAGTCCTAGTTATCAGTGTGAAGTGTGCCACATCTATAATTAGGAGGCTGCAACACATAGGAAATTTTCTCACTTCCTTCACACTAATTTCGTGCGTTAGAGTTTGATCTCTAAAAAGTTTCTTTCTAACTCATGCTTGCGCATGTTTTCAGATAATAATGCCTCCACGAAGTGCTATCAGAGGTCGTCCTACTAGGAGTAATGTTGAGTAGCAAGGGGTACCTAATGCACCTTAAGTGCAACCCCAAGGAGAGGTTACCAATGTTGAGTTCCGTGAGGCTATCCGGATGTTGAGCCAAGTTGTGACTAACCAGGTTGCGTAACAAAGAGGACCTAGATAGGAAGTGACTGATACTTCGAGGATCCGAGAGTTCTTTAGGATGAATCCTCCAAGTTTCACTGGTTCAAGCACTACTGAGGATCCAGAGAGTTATAGTGAGGAACTAAAAAAGGTATTTGAGGTTATGCATATCGCCGATACTGAGAGAGATGAACTAGTTGTATATCAACTGAAGAATGTTGCTAGGAATTGGTTTGACCAGTGGAAAGAGGGTAGAGCTAAGGATGCACCAACTGCGAGTTGGGCATGTTTTGAGGATGCCTTCTTGAGGCGTTTCTTTCCCTAAGAACTGAAAGAGGCTAAGGTACGAGAATTTCTTACCCATGAGTATGGGTTGAAGTTCACCCAACTATCCCGTTATGCTTCGGAGATGGTTGCGGATATGTAGAGTAGAATGAGTTTGTTTGTTGCTGGGTTGTCCCATCTATCAAGCAAGCAGGGCAGGGCAGCGATGCTAATTGGGAACGTGGATATATCAAGGTTGATGGTCTATGTGCAGTAGGTTGAAGAAGAGAAATTGAGGGATAGAGAGGAGTTTAGAAATAAGAAAGCTAAGACATGTAATGAGTCCGGGCAGCAGAAAAGTAATGTGAATCGTTCTTCCTTTCAGCAAAAGCAAAAGGGACCTGCTCCATCATCTGCTAGTGCACCTGCACCCAGAAACAAAGGTGAGTATAATGGTCAGAATTCACAAAACTTTTGAGCTAGACCTGTGTAGTCTCAAGGTAGTGTGTCACAAGGAGGTAACTGGGCTCCTACATGTGCTAGGTGTGGTTAAACCTACCCAGGTAAGTGTCGTGATGGCCAGTCAGGTTGTTTCAAGTGTGGGCAAGAGGGTCACTTCATGAAAGAGTGCCCTAAGAATAGGCAAGGTAGTGGAAATCAAGTCAATAGAGCCTAATCTTCATCAGTTTCTCCACCAGACAGGGCTGCACCTAGAGGAGATACTTCCCGTACTGGCAGAGGAGCAAACCACCTCTATGAAATCACTAGTCGCCATGAGCAAGAGAACTCTTCAGATGTTGTCACTGGTACAATCAAAGTCTTTACTTTTGATGTTTATGCTTTGCTAGACCCAGGAGCAAGTTTATCTTTTGTAACCCATTATGTTGCAAATAAGTTTGATGTTATTCCTGAGAAACTCTGTGAACCCTTTTGTGTTTCTACACCTGTTGGGGAGTCTATTCTAGCTGAGCGAGTTTATCGTGATTGTGTCATTTCCATCAATCACAAAGATACCATGGTTGATCTAATTGAGTTAGACATGGTAGATTTTAATGTCATTCTAGATATGGACTGGCTTCATGCCTGTTATGCCTCCATAGATTGTAGGACTCGAGTTGTTAAGTTCCAAATTCCTAATGAGCCAGTCTTAGAGTGGAAAAGTAGCTCAGAAGTGCCAAAGGGTCATTTTATTTCATACCTTAAGGCAAGAAAGTTAGTTTCCAAGGGTTCTGTGTATCACTTATTATAAGTTAATGACTCAAGTGTTGAGATACCTTCCATCCAGTCAGTTCCTATAGTAAAAGAGTTTCCAGAAGTCTTTCCAGTTGATCTACATAGAGTCCCTCCTGAGAAAGAGATAGACTTCGATATAGATGTTCTTCCAGATACTCATCATATATCTATTCCACCATATAGAATGGCACCAAGAGAGTTGAAAGAGCTTAAAAATTAGTGGAAAGATCTGCTAGATAAGGGTTTCATTCGACCAAGTGTCTCACCTTGGGGCACACCGGTCTTATTTGTGAGGAAAAAAGATGGTTCTCTTAGGATGTGTATAGATTACTGCCAATTGAACAAAGTTACCATTAAGAATAAGTATCCTCGTCCGAGAATCGATGATCTTTTCGATCAGGTTCAGGGTGATTCTTGTTTTTCTAAGATAGACCTTAGATATAGCTACTATCAGTTGAAAATAAGAGAATATGATATTCCCAAGATAGTATTCAGGACCCGTTATAGTCATTATGAGTTTCTGGTCATGTCGTTCGGTTTGACTAATGCACCTGTAAGATTCATGGACCTTATGAATAGAGTTTTCAAACCTTATTTAGATATGTTTGTTATCGTCTTCATTGTTGACATACTAATCTATTCAAGGAATGAAGAAGATCATGCTAGCCATCTCAGAATAGTTCTTCAAACTTTGAAAAATAAGGAGTTATATGCTAAGTTCTCTAAATGTGAGTTTTGGCTGGAGTCTGTTGCGTTCTTGCGCCACATAGTTTCCGGTAAGGGAATTAGAGTTGATACCCAAAAGATAGAGGAAGTGAAGAATTGGCCTAGACCCACATCTCCAACTAATATTAGGATTTTCTTGGGTTTGGCAGGATATTACATAAGGTTCGTAGAGGGGTTCTCATCTATTTCATATCCTTTGACCAAGTTAACTCAGAAAATAGTGAAGTTTCAATGGTCTGAAGCTTATGAGAAAAGCTTTCAGGAATTGAAAAAGAGGTAGACTACTACCCCAGTTTTGACCTTACCAAAAGGTACTCAAGGTTTTATGGTGTACTGTGATGCATCTAGAGTTGGTTTGGGTTGTGTGTTATGTAGAATGACAAAGTTATAGCTTATGTCTCCAGACAATTGAAAGTTCATGAGAAGAACTACCCAACCCATGACTTAGAATTAACTGCTGTAGTATTTGCTTTGAAGATATGACGTCATTATTTGTATGGTGTTCATGTTGATCTAGTCACTGATCATAAGAGTCTTCAATATGTATTTACTCAGAAAGAGCTTAATATCAGACAAAAGAGGTGGTTAGAATTACTCAAGGATTATGACATGAGTATTATTTACCACCCAAGTAAGGCTAATGTTGTTGCTGATGCTTTAAGCAGGTTGTCTATGGGTAATACCACCCATGTTGAGGAAGAAAAGAGAGAGTTAGCGAAAAATGTGCATAGAATTGCACACTTAAGAGTCCGACTGATGGATTCCACAAAAGGAGGAGTAGTGGTGATTAATGGGGCTGAATATTCATTAGTGTCAGAAGTGAAAGAAAAGTAAGACCACGATCCTATTTTGCTTGAATTGAAGGCAAATGTTCATAAGCAAAAAGTATTATCTTTTGAACAAAGGGGAGATGGCGTATTGAGATATCAAGGTAGATGGTGAGTACCAATGGTGGATGGACTTCAAGAGAGGATCATGGAAAAGCTCATAGCTCCAGATATTCCATTCATCCGGGTTCCACAAAGATGTATCGCGATTTGAGAGAAGTCTATTGGTGGAGCTGCATGAAAAAGGGCATTGCAGAGTTTGTTGCTAAGTGTCCGAATTGCCAACAAGTTAAAGTGGAGCATCAAAGGCCCGATGGTTTGGCTCAGAATATAGAACTTTCGGAATGGAAGTGGGAGATGATAAATATGGATTTTATCACAGATTTGCCAAGCTCTCACAGGCAGCATGATTCTATGTTGTGGATGGAATGACCAAATCAGCCCACTTTTTGCCGGTAAAGACTATCCATAAAGCAGAAGATTATGCCAGGTTATATATTCAGGAAGTGGTAAGACTTCATGGAGTCCCTGTTTCGATTATATCAGATAGGGGTGCACAATTTTCTGCACAATTTTGGAAGTCATTCCAGAAGGCTTGGGTTCAAAGGTGAACTTGAGTACTGCTTTTCATCCTCAGACAAATGGTCAAGCAGAGCGCACTATTCAGACCTTAGAAGATATGTTGAGGGCTTGTGTGATTGATTTCAAATGAAATTGGGATGATCACCTACCTCTTATTGAATTTGCTTACAACAATAGTTACCACTCTAGCATCCAAATGGCTCCTTATGAAGCTGTTTATGGGAGAAAATGCAGATCTCCTATTGGATGGTTTGAAGTTGGTGAAGCTAGGTTGATAGGACCATACTTGGTTCATCAAGCTATGGAGAAAGTTAAATTGATTCAAGAGAGGTTGAAAATGGTGCAGAGTCGTCAGAAATCCTACACTGATGTTAGGAGAAGGGAGTTAGAGTTTAAAGTAGATGATTGGGTGTATTTTAAAGCTTCACCCATGAAGGTCGTTATGAGATTTGGTAATAAGGGGAAGCTTAGTCCCCGGTATGTTGGCCCTTAAAGAATATCCAAGAGGGTTGGTAAAGTAGCTTATGAGTTAGAGCTACCACAAGAGTTAGAAGCAATTCATCCGGTATTTCATGTTTCCATTTTGAAGAAGTACATGGGAGATCCTTCACTTATCATACCAACTGAAGATATTGGGATCAAGGATAGTTTATCTTATGAAGAGATTCCGGTTCAGATTCTAGATCGCCAAGTTCGCAAGTTGAGAACAAAAGAGGTAGCATCAGTCAAAGTTCTTTGGAGGAACCAATTTGTTGAGGAAGCTACTTGGGAAGCTGAAGAATATATGAAGAAGAGGTACCCACACATCTTTGAAACCGGAGAAATTCCAAATCAAGGTACTAATTCTCCTCTTAGTACTCTTTAATTTATGAGATTGCATGTTGCAACTGCATTGCTTGTTGGGTGTTTGAGCTGAATGTTAGATGTTACACCTTTAGCCTAGTAAGAGTAATCTCATTCGAGGACGAATGTTTCCAAGGAGGAGATATTGTAACATCTCGCAAAATGAAATAAATAGGAAGAAGTCAAGAATTAGAAATAGTGATTTTAGGAGATAAAGAAAATCTGGAAATTTGTTTATGTTAAGTTAAGAATGATTTTTGGTCAACTTCAAATGACCATAACTCCTAGCTCAGGAGGATCTTGGTGTGTTTCCAGATATCGTAGAAAATACCTTGGAATAATCTTTCCAACACCGCCGAGTTTGTGCGATTCTGAGCTCGTATGAATGAGATATGCCCATTTGAAGTTGGGTCGTTTGGATAAGGAAACTCTAATCCGTTTTTTAGTAATTATTTGGAGTCTAAACTGAGTTAGTTTAGTTTACACACTTAATAAATACGCTAGAAAAGAGAAGAGAAACTCAAGATTCGTCAAGTTCTTGCGATTTTGGTTGTAGAATTCGCCAAGGATTCAATCCTACAAGGAATGTGAGCCTTTCATAACGTTGGGTTTGTTCACCCACGTGCCTAACATGTTTATTTCAGCGTGAATTCATCTTAAAAGAGTTTTAAAGTTGAGGTTATTGATTTGTATTCTTGAATTTGATATCGTTCTTGAATTGGGCTAAATTAAGATGTTTCTGAGAACTTTACGTCGAGTTTTAGAATTTCTTTGAGTTAGGTTCTTGGGTACATATGCTGGGTATCGGAATCTAAAAGGAATTTGAGAAAAATAGTCGAGTTTAGGCGAATTGGGGCAGGAAAACGAAGAAGGGAAAAGTCAAGCGGGTTTTGGCACGCAAGTCCGCGTCGCGGACTTGCTCCCCCAGTGAAAGAAAAACTAGCTCCGCGTCGTGGTTGGGATGCGGACTCCTCTATCTCAAAATTTAATTTTGCGATCAAATATTTTAATGAAACTCCGCATCGTGGACTTGTTCCAAGATGGTGATTTCTTGATCTTTTCTCATGTTTAGCTATCTACAACCACTCCTAAACATCATGAGATCTTTCCTATCACAAATCACAATCCTTGAATCCATAATTCAATTCAAAGAAAGTAAAAAGTCAAGTCAAGTAAAGTTAAGAGTCAAGTAAAGTAAAGTTAAGAGTCAGGTCAAGTGAAGCTAAGAGTCAAGTTAAGAGAAGTTTATAAAGTTTTCAAAAGTCTTTCACAAACGTTTTAACTTTGTTTTAAGACTTAAGTTTCAAGTTAAACAAAGATTAAAGAGTTGAGTTCATTTCTCAAAAAACTATAAGGGAACTAAGTATTCCCAAGAGTTTAAAATATTTTCACATTTGAACAAGAAAGGGAAACACCGATTTCCAAGAGAGCTTTTAAGCTAAAGTTTTGAGTAAGTATCTCAAACCAAAGAAATAAGTTTTGATTTTAAGTCATTGAGCTAAGTATATTTTGGGAGTAGTATTGAGCACCGATATGGGGATGCAAGTTCATATTAAATCAAGTCTCCATAAACCATGTAGCCATCATGGGTAGTAAAGGATCATACTTTTTAGATGACTCCTTAAGATGATTTTAGCATAGACTAGTAGATCCACTTAGTTAAGTGTTCTATATGATGGCAAAGTATAGGACAGTTCTCGCAGCGTGGGTAAAATGTTGTATCACCACTTAGGCTCATAGTGGTGGTTGTCGGTTAGAGAAACTCCCACATAAACTTTATTACTTTATTACATGAGTAAATTTGAGTTTGTTATTGCATTTTCTTAAACGAACTAAGTTGTTTTCCACTGTTGTACAATCTTTATATATATATTGCATGTGTTTTATTGCTTTATATTCAGTTAGGTTGTTCAGGAGTTGAGTAAAGCCAAGGTAAGTATGTCTTTCAGATTCTTTTCAAGATTAAGTTATGTTTAGCATTCCAACTCACATACTCGTACATTCAATGTACTAATGCCAGTTGGCCTGCATCTTATTATGATTTAAACGCAGGTAACCAGGATCAGCATCCAGCGCCTCGTTGATCCAGTTGAGCACTCAGAGTCAGTTGGTGAGCCTCCTTGCATTTCGAAGGACTCATTTTACGTTGTTTTCAGTATTTCATTATTAGGATGATCGGGGGTCTTGTCCCGACATCCCTCTTTGTTTTAGAGGCTTCATAGACAATCAGACAGTTAGTAGTTCAGTTGTCTCTACATTATCATTTCATATGTTAAGACTTGAGTTGCCATTTTGGAAAAATTGAATGTTGACTGTTAAACATTCTAAGTTATTTTATTTAATAATTTGAGTAAGTGCATTTGATCATTGTAATAATTATTAGAGTCTTCCACTGAGTAAGTAAGCCAGACCAAGGGTTCGCTTGGGGCAAACAATGATTCTCGAGTGCCAGCCACGTCAGGGTGTAGGTCGGGGCATAAAACAAATTTATAGTTGGTTGCTTATAAGGAAATCTTTTAAACATTGAAATGTGCCCTTCATTTGGTGTTTATTGTCACACTTTTAAAGATTAATTATTTGTAATTGTTGAATTTTTTTTCTTATTACAAACATGTTTTCATAGAATTGTAATCGTTATAACAAATTTAAAATTAAATTAAATGGGGCACACGTGCAACACACAAGCCCAAAGACGGCTACCTTCTTACTGACAGCACAACTAGGTGCTGGCACTCAATTAGTAGTTTTACAATAATTACAAGTATACTTGAAACACAAGAAATTCAATGATTTCATTGAGTGATAACCCATGCATTCTTAAGAATCAAAATTCACATCATCAAGTTCAATCATGTCTTAAGACAAATAAACAAGCATTCAACTTACGAGTATAGATGAATCTAAATCAATTCTAACTCAAATTAATCACATAAAATCTGCTTCCATTGTCATTATCAATAACCTAGCATTTTAAAGTCATTTTGCCCTCATGCCCTAACTACAAAAAGTTCACCACTATTAATTTTAATTAAGCCTATTTCGTAGATTACGAGTTCATGTAGCGTATCTCCACTTCATTACCCAATGGTTCAACACATAGGCCATACAACCACGAAACACCAATCAAAATATTTTTACAATAATACATCAACACATAATTAGGTCCATTTTACTTAATCTCCATATTTTATCTATCCAATTACCATGTTCACTAGCCTAATCATGATTCTCCCATGAAATGTAAATTATCTACATGCTTTGTAACCATAGTGTACTACTCAGTAATCGTATCCTACCTTGATACCAAGCATCTACTACATAGTGCACAATTTTTGTCCGTTGGTTATGCCCCGATGAGATTGAGGAAGGATTTTGCAAAAATGAAGGTCGAAGTCATTTTTCTTGAGATTCTTGCTTCTCTGATATCAAGATTTTCTCTTAGGAACAACCATATGGTGTTTTTAGGATGGGAAGCTCTTAGATGGGAAGAAAATGATTTAAAATTTTGTGGGGCAACTGCATGGTGCCACTACAGTGTCTTACGTCCCACTAAAGCAACCTCCACAATAGCGATCCTAGGTTTTTTTGTGGATCTTTTTTCAAATCATTACCATGTGAGACATACATATGAGCTAAGGAGGAAGAGGAATTTTGGTGCTAGCTAGGCTTGTCTACAGTCCTCGCTATGCGAGAGTTTAGATGAGCAAAGCAAAAAAATTCAAGAAATTTTCAATGAGAATATTTGAGTTCCTATAAATACTAGGTCATACAAATTCACTAGAAACATATTATGAAAAGGTTAAACTTTTAGGATACATTATTTTGGAGGTGAGAACACACAAGAGAGTAAGTGAGGAGAATTTGACTTTGTGTTTCACCTTTGTTCTTCATTTTACCTGTTCACTACGGAATTCTATGCTAAGTTAATGAAATACTATTATGAGTAGTTAGATTTCTTATTGTAAGATGAATTCTTATTACTCCCTCTATTTCTATCTGTTTGACCTATTTTTACTAGACACAAAGGTTAAGAAAATAAGGATGACTATTGATTATATTGATCTTCAATTAATGAAATGACAAATGTACCAAAATACCCATTAAACATGTGATCTTAAACATGTAATGTGGAAAGTGAAAATTAAAGAGTTTATAAAAAGGAAAAGACTGGTTCTTTCTGAAATAGGCTAAAATGGAAAGTAAACTAAAAAATTTGAAACAAAGGACATACGTTTTAATATAATTGAGCTTTTGAATATTTCTACTTATTCAACTACATTCTTTTTTTGTTTATTGAATGATTATCAATTAGTTGTGCCTATTTATGATTTGTAAATCGAGAGAGAATACATATATTGGTAGTTTTTGAACCACGTCACTCGTTAGGTATAAGGAACTTTGATGTGATCATACTGCGCAGTACGAAAGTGCAACTAGCATGATTCGAGAGAATATATATCTAGTAAAGTTTTGTGATTTATCAAGAGAGAATAGGGATAATTGAAAATGAGTCAACCAGAATATCGATTACATAGCAAGAAGCATTCCAATAATTGGGGAAATCATAACTCTAGGCCTCTTAACCTTGTTTCGAGCTTCATCCTATTTAGTTGATACTTTGAATGTTTTAGTACAGTAAAACCTCACTAAATTAATATAGCTGGGACCGTGAACTATTATTCTTTTGTAGAGGTATTATTTAATCGATAAAGTAATAATTATTAATTTATAGAGTCTTTAGAGATTGAAACTTGTGATGCTTGGCTAATAAGATCTTTCAAGATGTATTATCAAAACAGATTTTATCGTAGGATATTAAAAGGCTATGAAGTGGGACATGAAATTGATTGAGGAAATATTAATGTTTTGGATGCTATTAAATTTGCAATCCCGGCTTGGACGACAAATTTCAACAAGAGACAACAACAAATTGTTTTCGGCACTGCAAAATTTGTTTGGAGGATGAAATTTCAAAGAATTTGAATGAACCCACACGTGAAAACATCGGTCATGATTAATAATCTCAATTACCGCAATAAAATGGACATCAGTAATCTATTGGATTATCCAGGTGAAAATGATACATATTGAGAGGTCCACAGTTTAGAAGAAATTGTGGGTACTATAAAAAAATAATGTTCATGATTAAGTTGTAGATAATATAATACCTTTGGAACCAATTACGTGTAAGGGAACACTTATCATATCTAGAACTCTTCACAATTTTGTGGTGCAAATCGAAAAGACAACATCAATTTTTTTGGATGCAATAAGAAAAGATAGAGATGAACATCAACTAGATTTAAAGTTTAACAAAAAACAACACAATAGAATCACATTTCACTAAATTGTCTTAGATATGTTTGTACTTTTAAATAATTATTAATTTATAATACTAATGGGACCATATATTTATATAGGGGTCTTAAAAAAATATATTATCTTATTATCTTATCGAAATAATTGGTTTTTTCCATTGGCCCAAGTCGGGACAGAAGGAAAATATTATCTTAGAGAGATTATTAATTTATCGAGTATTAATTTAGTGAATTTTTACAGTATTTATTAATTAGGTAGTTTTAAATAGAACTATTAACTTTATAACTCGAAAAATATTCATCAGTTTTAGATAACATTAAATTCAACTCTAGACTTAAAAATAAGATTATATTTATAACAATCCCTTATACATTTTAGGACACATTTTGTGCATGATCACAAGTCAAAAATGTATTTGGTTTAGATCAATAACTCAACAAACTCAGAAAATACATGACCTTCTATTCGAAAGTATCACACCACAATTTCATAGGTCATGATGGCACCTACTATACCCTACCAGTAGGTAAACTTATCCCTTTGCCTGGAGCCATAAGCATTGGGCTACCAAGTGTAAGCTAATAACAAGAAGCATAAAGCTTAAAACAAAGCGAAGAAAAGGGGTAATCGACATAAATTTAATATAAGAAACCATCCCATGACCTAGCAATAGTCGGTAATCGAGAATCTAATAAAAATAAGAGTACAAGGCTTACACAAATAAAAAAATAAGTTCGGATTTTCTGTGAATTCAATATAAAGACTAAGCCTAGCCAAAACAAGAGGAAACTGGTAACTCTGAACACCAAGATATCATCCTACTCTTAGAACTCCAAGCTGCTCCGCACGACTCAAAATCAATGACGAGAACTCAAAATATGATATGCATTGAGCAGAAGTGTCGTATGAGTACCAAAAAAGTACTTAGTAGGTATTGGTCGACTAGCTACAAAGATAACACATGTATACACAATAAGTAATAAGGAGAGCATAGGAAAGATAACTAAACCTGAGATAATAAGATAGAGAGGCAATTAGAGATAGAAATAGGGTACAAGGAATAAGGAATTCACTCACGAACCTACATCGAAACACAAGACAACGACCTAATAAAAAGCATCTAAGAATCAAGAGTCAACTACCCAATCTAAGGCGGACTAACATCCACAAAACTAACTTTCAACCTGGTAGCTATCACATCAATAACTGAAGAGAAGAGAGTTTATTAAAATAATAACCTAACTGAACCCCCATAAGCCTCGTAAGTAAGAATAACAAACATAACCCACTGTCCTCATAAAATAGGAGGGTGCAATCAACAAACAATACACTAGTGATAGAAAATGCATAAAAAAGCAGAATATGCAGTTGGACCATTAGTAACCAATTTTATAGACCTACCTACCTGTTGTGCGGATGAGGTTTGACCCATATAGCTCCCTCATCAAGTTCTATGGTATTCATGGTAAAAGAGGACCATAGAGGATGCAGTAAGTCCATATACACTGCATGGGTGGAATCATGGTCTTAAAAAAATTGATCTAATAGAGGATAGTGAGTAGTATGACAAAACCTTTAATCTCTGAACAATATAAATCAAATATGTAGAGGATAATGAGTAGCCGAAAGCATGTAAGGAAGGGATTCTATGTACCGACTAGTCAAGTAATAATAGAGAACATCCCAGATGCCCCTGATGTGTAGTATAGGAAAGGAGCACGTTAATGACGCCTCATAAGTCTCAAAATCAGTAAATCAAGTGATCTAAGTGGTACACTCCCGTTAAATACTATTTTACAATATATGCCGAGTGAAAATGGTATTTCGCCATGAATGATAATGATGAATAATGCATTAGCCGAGATAGTACCATAAAACACGTGAGAATGAAGAGCAAAGAAAACACATGCCATCACCAGCATTCAACAAAGTGCTCGAAATTAAATAAATATAAGTCCAACAAAACCATGCTACCAAGGTGGAGAGCACAAACGTGGAATACAACTGGACCTTGAACACGACCTCAAGAAAAACAATATAAACACATCTAAATAACTCAAACATGCCTACCGCTAGTGAATAAGTGAAGGGATAAAGATGAGCTTCTAAGAAATAGCAAAGGGGGAAAAATTGCTCAAGGAACGATGACTTACCTCAAACACACCAATCTAGTCTACGATTGAGCACAACTAAATCCAATCTACGGCTACGATAAGCAACCAAGGTCTCAAACAAGAACACACGATCAACAACCCATAATTAAGCCATACCGGAGGCAACTTACAACTACAAGGGAGGAAGTATACACTCTAATAAACCTAAAACCCAACCCTAGTTTATGGTCACAATTACCAATTCTACCAAGGATGCACATGTTAAGGCATACTACAGGCAAGGCAACAACCTAAACTAAGGATCCTGACACTCAAAAATGGCCCAAGCTGCTATGGTATCAAGAAAAGATTTATTGAACAAGAGGGGAAAAATACCAAGAAATACAATCCAAAATCACATGCAATCTATACTAAGCATATCTAAAAATCCTAATCAGGAATGTAGACTTAAGCCTACCTCAAAGTCGATCACTCTCACTTTGAATCCAGCACACCGAAGTTATCCAATAAGTATAATGATGAACCAAGGTTACTTAAAGAAGTATTTCACAAGTGTTCAAAGATGATTTCTACTTGCATTTGACCATGATTATTCTGATGTTTTCTAACCTTCTCTTATTGTTTTAACTTGGTCTTTTCAATGACATGAAAGGTCCTTTTAGAATGATTTATATCTATATGCATTGCCATCATACTTGGAACATTTTTATACTAACGCATACTCTTGCATAAATTGTTTCCCAAATGTAGGGTCTGATGTTCCAGTTTCTCATCACCATGGCTAGAAGTCACTTCGGCATTACTTAGTAGTGGTGAGTCCTCATGTTTCAAGGACCGGACCTTTTATCGCTTTTAGTATTTACTTTTCAGATGTTGTTCGTGATGCTAGGGTTACGTCCCAGTCACTCGTGATGTAATAGATGAATATTTAGACTATGTAGATTTCCGCTTCATTTTATAAACTCATAATATATGAATTGTGTTTCTAAAATCTCTTGATTTTCTAAAATTATGTTTATGCATTCTGAGTGGCTTGAATATGGCCTCTCAGGTTCTATACGCCATGTTACTCCTAGGGTATACCTTGGGTTGTGACAAACTTGGTATAAAGAGCACAAATTTTAGAAAGGTCCTAGGATGTTTCAAAAGCCACATCGAGTAGAGTCATATTCATAAGTGTGAAGTGCTCCACCTTTATGAATATGAAGTTATAAAAGTATTATGAAACTCCATTTTTTTATTAATTTAAATCATGTAATAGAGTGTAACTCTATATGTCCTTTCTCCTAATCCATATCCAATGATTTTTCAGGAAATGGACGCTCATAGAGAATATGTTAGGAGAAATGTGAATGAGAACGTGGAACAAGAGGCTCCTCCTCAAGCTCCTGAGGCTTCGATTGATCCTTTGGCCGAGCAAGTGACTAACGCAGAGTTTAGTCTTGACCCTGTACTGGTGGGCGTCTGCAATGTTGTCGGTGCACTCCAATACCGCATTTATGTTAGTACTGTCACACAACACTTTCTTGCCCCTGACAACCACATAATCAACCGGCTTGAATTTACCAGCCAACTTCTTCCTTTGCAGAATTAAGGCTCCGTAAGTAGTGTAGAATTCTCGGACCCAATTTGGAATATAGGAAACCCAGAATTTTATGAAAATCTCAAACTTACGTGCCTTTATGGTGCGCCAAATGTCGGGGTATTTGTCTATCACCCCATCAATAGAGAGCCTATTTTCTTCAATGATGGTCATCAATCCCGCAGTCTTTAGTCTGCTCATAGACTTGGGAGGAGGACTCTATACCGGTGGTGCTAAGACCACATCCTGTGCTGGAGTAGGAGGAGTAGTGGAGGCCTGGGGAGTCATGATCCTAGACGGATCATTCATTCTCTTAGATCACATCTCCCCTATCTGGGCTGCTAGTAGCTTATCTTCAGGCTCAGAAGTTGCAGTTTGATGCTCCTGTTGCTCACCCTTACTCTCAGAAGTGGTGAGGTGAGTGGCATAGATGTCGTCACTGTTGGAGCTGGCTTCCGCTGATGCAGGTGCAAGAGCCTTTCCTTTTCCCTTTCCTTTCCCACTTGTGGTGGGAAGTTTGGCAGCCTTAGCCTTGGATGCAGTTGCATCTTCATTTATCTTGATTACCTTGGCCCTCTTGCGGGGTGGCATGTCTCTATCGGCCACTTTTGGTCTAGCCATGTCTGCAAAAACATTAGAGAAAAAGTTAGAAATAGTTTAAACAAAGGTGCAGTAAACAATTGCAGACAGACTAGCCGAACTGATCAGCGAGTCGTCTAATAACTTTAGCGAGCTAAATCGGGCTCGCCGAAAGGAATGGCTCAAAAAAATTCAGAAAAACTGGCATGTCGGCGATGGGAAGGGTCTTTCAGCGAATCGCCGACAGCTTTTGCCGAGCAAGGACTATCCCGCTGAAAGTTACAGTGCATTTTAGGGGTTAGGGGCGAAGAAAGAACAATCAAGAAAGACAATCGGTGAGTCGCCAAGTGCACTCGGTGAACTCAGGCTTCTCGCCGAAAGTTACAGAACCAAAACTCAAATTTAGCATGAAATTAAAGGCGATAAAGGGGGATTCGGCAAACCGCCGAGTGGTTCGGCGAGCTCGACTCAGCTCGACTCTGAATGGCCCGGTCCACCTGGACTTGAGCTTGCCAAGAAACAAGTGCAACCTTGAGTTGAATAAAAGCACCAGATCAGCTGCAATAAATTCACACTTTTCAATCTTTTGATCATAATACTTCCTCATCTTCCTTTTGTACAAAGCTGAATTTCATATGCTTTTAGGAGAAACTCATCAAGATCATTTATGTCATTAAATCTTTGATTCGATGTGGCACCCCAATCGAAATTCAACTTCTTTAGTGCCCACATGGCCTTATGCTCTAGCTCTATCGGCAAATGGCATGACTTCGCATATACAAGTTGGCAGGGGGATATACCTATGGGAGTCTTGAATGTGGTGCGATAGGCCCATAGAGCATCAACAAGCATTCTTGACCAATCCGTTCGGTTGGCGTTCATAGTCTTTGAGAGGATTTCCTTTATCTCACTATTTTACACTTCAACTTTCCCATTAGACTGTGGATGGTAAGGAGTAGGTACATTGTGACGAACTCCATATTTCTCTAGCAACGCCTTGAAGAACTTATTACAAAAGTGAGAACCTTCATCGCTCATAATCGCCCTAGGTGTACCAAATCTGGAGAAGATACTATTTTTCAGTAATGTAGTGACACTCTTTCCCTCATTGTTTGAAAGTGCAATTGCTTCCACCCATTTCGATACCTAATCAACCGCAACAAAAATATACTTCATCCCATGTGAACTTACAAATGGACCCATGAAGTCAAGGCCCCAATCATCAAATAACTCAATCACCAATATCAGATTCATAGGAAGCTCTTGCTTCTTTGAAATTCCTCTTTTTCTTTGGAAACAGTCACAAGACTTGGCGAAAACACGAGCATCTTGGTGGATGGTAGGCCAGTAATACCCACACTGCAAGATTTTATGAGCAGTCCGAATATCACTATGGTGCTCATCAATAGGCGATAAATGGCACGCCTCCATTATACTCATCATCTCAACCTCGGGCACACAACAACGAATAATCCCATCAGAACAAATATGAAACAAGTAAGGCTCATCCCAAAAGAACTTCTTCATATCATGCATAAACTTTTTCCTTTGGTGAAATGACAAATCCGATGGAACCAAATCGCTTGAAAAGTAGTTAGGAAAATCTGCGAACCAAGGGATAAGATCATAAGAAGTAGCCAATACCTGTTCATCTGGGAATACATCATTAATCTCAACCCTATCTCCTAACTTGAGCACAACTTCCTCCTCTAATTTGGACAAATGGTCGGTAGCCTAATTTTTTGTCTCCTTTCTATCCTTCACCTCAAAATCAAACTCTTGCATCAATAATACCCATCTAATCAACCTCAGTTTTGCATCCTTTTTAGCCATCAGATACCTCCATGAAGAATGGTCATCATGCACTATGACCTTCGTACCAAGCAAGTAGGATCGAAATTTCTCGAATATAAAAACCACATCAAGTCCTATTCAGTGACCGTATATTTCTTTTAAGCCACATTCAGAGCTTTGCTGGCATAGTAAATCGGATGAAATTTTTTCTTCGCCTCTTCAAACGGTTGCCCTCAATCCGGTGAAATAATGATAGGTGCTTATACTAACCTTGATTTTAACTCTCCAAATGCTCTCAAACAAGCATAATCAAAATCAAACTTACACTCCTTCTCGAGTAGTTTGCACAATGGGTGTGCAATTTTAGAGAAATCTTTGATAAACCTCAGATAAAAACCTGCATGCCCAAGAAAACTTCTAATACCTTTAACATAGATAGGTGGTGGAAGGTTTTCTATTACCTCAACTTTAGCTCTATCAACCTCAATACCCTTCTCAGAAATACGATGACCCAGAACTATACCTTTTTTCACCATAAAGTGACACTTTTCCCAATTAGGCACAAGATTACACTCTTCACATCGTTTCATTACCTCAGCCAGATGCATCAGACAACAATTAAATGAGTAACCTACCACAGAGAAATAATCCATAAATACCTCAATCGTGTCCGCCACCATATCTGAAAATATCAACATCATACACCTTTGAAAAGTCGTTGGAGCATTACACAACCCAAATGACATCCTTTTGAAGGTTAAAGTACCATATGGACAAGTGAAGGTGGTTTTCTCTTGATCTTCCATAGCTATGGAGATTTAATTGAAGCCTGAATATCCATAAAGAAAGCAATACCCACCCTTACCAGCAAGACGATCTAGCATTGGTCCATGAATGTCATCGGGAAGTGATCTTTTTCTGTCCAGACATTTAGCTTGCAGTAGTCCATGCATACCCTCCATCCAGTCACTGTCCTCATTGGGACTAACTCATTTTTTGCATAAGGTAAACCAATAATCCCACCTTTCTTAGGTACACACTAAATATGACAGACCCAACTACTATTGGCAATGGGGTATATGACTTCAACATCCAACCATTTGATGATTTCCTTTTTTACTACCTCTTGCATAGGTGGATTAAGTCTCCTTTGGTGCTCAATACTTAGCTTGCTGTCCGACATGAGTTGGATTTTATGAGAATAAATTCCAGGAGGAATCCTAATAATGTCCGCAATAGTCCATCCAATAGCCCGCTTGAACTTCTTCAACACATAAACCAATACCTCTACTTGTACCTCACTCAAATCGGCCGCAATGATTACTATTAAAGTGCCATCTTTCCCCAAGAATACATACCTCAAATGCTCCAATTTTAGAGCTTCTTCCACAAATGGTTTTGCGGGTGGAGAGTCACAATTCTTCATATCTAGCTCCAATCTTTTTGTCTTGGAATGGATTTCGAACCTATCAAGCGTGGCAACTAATTCATCATAGTCGTCAATACCATCACCCTCAAAATTCATCATTATTGCTGTCAGTGCATCAACACCCAACCTCTCTTGAATAGACACTTCGAAACCTCATTCCATAATATGATTCACCACTGATACTGACTTGAGATCACTTTCCTGCTTCATAGACCTACAGATAATAAAAGTCACCTCTTCACCAATCTCTGTGGGAATGGAGGTGGAGGTCTACGCATGGGAAAAACTTTTTGGGTCACCTCCGCTTCTTTGTATGTGGAATTTTTAGACTCTCCAGTAACCTCAATCTCATCTTCATCTCTTTCTACCACAATTTCAACCTCAGACGACAACGGGGGATCAATGGTCTGTTTACCTCCTCGAGTAGTGACTACCATACAATGACCATCATTCTTCGGATTTTGGATGGTGTTCCTAGGAAGTGTGCCGGGCTAACGTGGGTTCGCAGTAGTGGACAACTAACTAAACTGCTGGTCAAGTTGCTTGATCGATACTGCATGGGCATCAACTTTTTGACCAATTCCAGACAAGTCATTTCGCATCTCTTTCACTTTCTCATCACTTGCATCAAACTTCTTCATCATCTTTTGCATCATATCCTCAATGCGTGACATACTACCCCTAACTTCTCTATTACCAGATTCCATGTTCCCAGGTGGAACATAGGGCCCAACTCTCTCATTCCAGTTACCATAACTGTTCCGATTGTAGTTGTTATCATGATTGCAGTTCCCCTCCCAGACATAGTTTCCCTCTCAATTGTAGTTTCCATAGTTCTGACCTTGGTTTCCTTGACCTTGGCAACAATTATCCGAGTTGGAACCTTGGGCATTGGCTCGGAAACCCCCCGACTGATCATTCACCAAATACACATCCTCCTCATAGTAGCATTCCTCAACTGGTGGTGGTGGAGTTCTAGTTAGCTAATTTACCGTATTCACCTTTTCTGCATTTCTGCTTACGTGCTTCAATACCAACCCAAATTATGTCCTCATTTGAGCTATCTCATCATGAATGTCATCATTAGATTGATCTGGTGCATCTTGGATAACTAATGTGCTTCTTTCAGTATTAGATTTTCTAAGGCTCCATGCCTTATTATTCCATGAAATCTTCCCCAATTTTTCAGCGATCTCCTCAAAAGTGCACCATAGGATCCTCCAACAATATTATCTAACACAACCTTTACATTGTCATCCTCCCCTCTATAGAAATGCTCCTTCAACGACTCGTCATCTATGTGGTGATTCAGAAAACTTCTGATGAACGCATTGAACCTGTCCCAAGAACTGCTCACAGACTCTCTAGGTAGTGCTACAAAATTATTCAATTTATCCTTGTGATTTAGCTTCTTAGACACTAGGAAATACTTTGCCATGAACAACTTATACAATTGGTCCCATGTATGAATTGAATTATATGGAAATTCAGGAAACCACACCGCAGCATAACCGATCAATGATAGAGGGAAGACTCTCAAACCAATGACGTCCATGTCCAATTCTGGTCACCCTAGACAACTCTAGTAGACAGATCTTAATTTAGCCATGTGACCATGTGGATCTTCCGATGCTAGACTAGAAAATAACCCTCGTTCCGTAAGCATTTGTATTTGACTGCTGGTTACCACAAATGTATGTCATGGAGGAAGAAGAGGAAGAACAATGGGAATTTTTTATTAAATTGTATTGAAGTCAGCCTTGTAGTTATCATGAAACCTAGGTTCTAGTGGATTCTGTACTCCCAAAGTATCTCTGATTGGATTACCACCACGAACTTGAGTGTTCACATTAACAACTCCAGGAGGTTGTAATTCATCTCCTTTTTCATGTTCATTTATGATTGGATTATTATGGACCCCCAGATTTGCCATTTTTCTCTAAGTCTTGCTTAGTCCAAGATTGTAGGGGGTCAATGGTTCGCCTTAACTTGGCATACACTAGAGTAGAAACTTGTAGAAAACTGTCACGACCCAGGGGTACACCCTAGATGTAACATAGCGTACTTTACCCTGAAGGGGTCTCATACCAGCCACTTAGCATATCATAACATAATATAATAGAAAAGTGCGGAAATTTAAAACATTAGCCATATAATTGAAGTCTTATAAAATGAAGCGGAAGTCTTTAACATTTATCTCAAACCATCTAAACAACTTTTGAATAACTCTTGGGACACAACCCATACAATAGCTTTAAACATAAAAATGAAATATAAAGGACATAATGATCAAGCCCTCGAATGCTATGAGGACTCACCGACTTCTCTTCTTGATCTACTATGCACCTAGCCATGATAATGGAAGTCAATATCAACATACCCTACATTTTATAAGAATGTAGGCAAAAGTATGTGTTAGTACAATAATGTACTAAATATGATGGCTAGCATAAATCATCCACATGAGCATATAACATACATTAGTCAACATAAGACATATACCATAATCATAAGAGACAATAACATAAGACATGAACATAAGAGACATCACAATAAGCCATAGGTTATAAGCATAAGAGACAACAACCTAATCATATGCATAATGAAATCATCTAGTTTAACAAGTTAAGCATACATCACAAGCATAAGACCTAAGCCTATTCATCACATAGACCATCATAACATAAGAGTAACATACCACAACTACCCTCAAAGCATACTTGTGCAATGTATGAATAAGATCCCACAATCTCATCCATACTAAGTAAAGCCTCTTGAGCAACCATAGTTCATACTAGACTTGACCTTGTGGGAATTACCTTTAACCGACATAGACCATGTGAGTTTACATGGAATCCGGTGTCATGCCCCATACTGAAAAGAGGTGTCCTACTTGACTAAGGTATAACTAACATGTATTAGCTCGTAAGTGGATCCAATAGCAAAATAACCAATGGGGGAACATAGTTTACGGGATAAGGAGATTGTTACTAGAAACCCCAACCTTACTTAATGGGGGAGCCTCCATCTCATGAGATTACTTTTAGAAATATGTCCTTACTTAACGGGAGAGCCTCTATGTCATATTCAATATCCACTCAGTGCGAAGCATAATTCTCATGGAGTACTTATTGAATCCTAAGTTGTTTCATTAGGATAGCTCATTAGATCATGCGTGAGAATAACCTTTCACCGTTCCATGTCTTCATGTTAGATTCAATTCGGTGAGAATTACCTTTCAACCAAGAATCTTCATTATGGGAGAAAATCTTTCACATCATGTTCTTATGTGTTCATGAGAATAGCCTATCAATCAACACAATAATATCATCATAATCATGGTCTCTTCATTCATAGTCATGCACAAATGTGTGTGTGAGAATAGCCTTCCAACAACACCACAATTACATCAAAGTCATAATCACTTTACTTTCTCAAAAGGTGTACTTAAAGCATGTACACAACCTTCATAAAGAATGTATAATATCATATCTTGCCCTTTAAAGGACCAAGGACCATATTCAATCAACACATCTAGAATTCATTATATTAGACATGAATATAATCATAGTTCAAGTAATCAAGTCATTACATGCATAATCTCATATACTCATAACATAGGTCATGTTTGTGAAATCTTTCCACACTAATACCATATACAATTCAACCTACAATATGGATTCACTCTTAAAGCCTTAACATTCTTGGTTCATTCAAATTAGCTTTTACCCTCAAAGCCCTAGGAATCACATTCATACTACAAGATTTACTCTCAAGCAACACCTCACATGGTCATCAAATATTCATACTTCTCAAGATAATCTAACCACATGCTTAATTCTTAAGCAATTCTAGCCATATATCATCATACGTACTTGATCATATCCAATGCATGTGTATACGCCTTTATCTTAAGAAATCTATTCATGATTCATCATATAAGCCCTAATCTAATCAATTCATGCCTTCAAGCTTTGATTTTAAGTAATTATTATCTAGGTCTTCTAATCTTAAACAATTTATGAAGTAATTTATCAATCATAGAAGATCACATCTAAGCCCTCAATTTCCTCGTTCATGGTATCTAAACTTCAAAAATTGAATAATAATATGATTCCCTAAAAAATCTGATAATAAGCTAAAAATTTAAACAAGTATTTATAGTTGTCAAAATGTGTGTTGCGAAGGTTCAGTAGGCGCAGTTAGTCGGGATCGCCGATCCACTCGGCGACCCACCCTTTGGTCATTTGTATCGCCTTTTTACTTTTTCCTTCAGCATCCTTAAGGTCCTGTAACTTTGGGTGATAAGGCACTGCATCGCGGAACTGTTCGATGACTCGCCGACTTCTCATTTCTATCGCCAACTTGATTTTCTCCTTCAGAGCTTGGCATACTGGAACATTAGGCGAGACCAAGGCCATTCGTCGACTCTCCCAATGGTCTAGGCGATCCTCAAGCCTTCTTTTCTTTGTTCTTTCAGCTGCCTTGTTCCTTTTTGCTCAATACTGTCCATGCTTTGTCCCTAAGTCCAAATACCTAAAATTCAAGGATTTACATCAGTTATTGAGACAAAATATGCATTCGAGGACACTCAATCTATTAAAATTAAGCCCTAAATGAGTCCTAATCGTGGACTCATGAACTTCTTAGAAATGGAAATCTTCAAAGCTAAGGAAAAATGTCTCTCAAACTCAGTTCTAAGTTCTAAACTTCAAAAACTGAATAATAATATGATTCCCTACAAAATCTGATACTAAGCTAAAAATTTAAACAAGTATTTATAGTTGTCAAAAAGTGTGATGCGAAGGTTCAGTCGGCGCAGTTAGTTGAGATCGCCGATCCACTCGGTATTCCTCCTTTTGGTCATTTGTATCGCCTTTTTGTTTTTGCCTTCAACATCTTTGAGGTCATGTAACTTTGGGCGATAAGGCACTACATCGTGGTACTATTCGGTAACTCGCCTATCACGCCCTGAGCCTACACCCTAGACGTGGCCGGCACTCGAGAACCATTGTTGGCCCGAAGCGAACCCTTGGCCTGACTTACTTACTCAGTGGAAGACTTAAACAAGAGATGTAGCTCATGCAATAACTTGAAAGATAATAACTTAGCCAAATATGGCAACTTAAGTCTTAAACATGTACAACTAAAATGAATAAGACCAAAGAACTAATATTGTCAGTCTATGAAGCCTCTAAAACAAAGAGGGATGTCGGGACAGGACCCTCGATCATCCTAACAACTGAAAACTAGAAAATAAAATGATAAAATAGTCCTCTGGAATGCAATGAAGCTCACCAACAGACTCTGAGTGCTAAACCTGATCAACGAGGCGCTAGATACTGATCCTGGTTACCTGTGTCTGCATCATAAGACGATGCAGTCCAACTGGCATCAGTACATTGAATGTACGAGTATGTGAGTTGGAATGATAAACAATGCATAGGCTTGAAAAGATTATGAAAGAAATACTTACATTGGCTCTTCTCAACTCATGAATAACTTAACTCAAAATAAAGCAATGAACACATGTAACATATGAAAAGCTTTATAAAACAATAAAAGCAACTTAATTCATTAAACAAAATGCAATAACAAACTCAACTTTACTCATATAATAAAGTAATATAGTTTCTGTGGGAGATTCTCTAACCGACAACCACCACTATGAGCCTAAGCGGTGATACAACGTCTTGCCCATGCTGCCAGAATTGGCCTATACTTTGCCGTCATATAGAACGCTTAACTTAGTGGATTCAGTAGCTTAACTTATGTGATCATCTAAAAAGTATGACCCATTAATACCCATGATGGCTACATGGTTTATGGAGACTTGAGTTAATATGAACTCGCATCCCCATATTGGTGCTCAATACTACTCCCAAAAATATACTTAGCTCATATGTTTTAAAAACAAACTTCTTTATTTGGTTTGAGATAATTACTCAAAACTTAGCTTCATAGCTCTCTTGGAATCGATGTTCCCTTTTTCTTGCTCAAATGTAAAAAAAAAAACATTTATAATCTCTTTGGAAATACTTAGTTCCCTTATAGCTTTTTGAGAAATGAACTCAACTCTTTACTCTTTGCTCAACTTGAAACTTAAGTATTAAAACAAAGTTAAAACGTTTGTTAAAGACTTTTGAAAACTTCAAAAACTTTACTTTGGCTTGCTTCTTAACTTCTAGACTTGACTCTTAACTTCTCTTGACTTTGATCCTAACTTTCCTTGAATTGAATTATCGATTCAAGGTTCATGATCTCATGTTTATGGATGATTTTATGATATTTAGATGTACCTTAGAGTATTGGAATCAACTAGAAAATATAGGTACATTGCTAAGGACCAAGTACGAAAGATTGGGGAAGAAATGGGAAGAACTGGCGACATGCGGGGCGCCAGAGCACAAACTTCAGAGCTGAAGTTGTGACGCTCTGGCTGGCGCGTTGCCCCAGAGCCCAAAGTTCAGAGGAACTTTTGTGTCGCTCTGGGAGGCGTGGCGCCCCAGCCCTTTCCTCAGAAAACTCCAAACTTTCTTCTTCGTTTTTTAACTTTAAACCCTCTAATTTCACTTGGTTCTTTCCCCACACTCTTAGAATCATTAATACCCTCAATATACAATAGATTCAACTCGAAATTTCACCCGGAAATATGAATCAAATCATCAATAAACTTCAACAACACAACTCACAAGAATTCAACAAAACTTTTAACAATGTTCATCAAGAACTCAATTTCTAAACTTCAAAGACTTAAACTCGCTGAATTGAATCATGGTTGGCGCGTGGGCGAACTAACCCAACGCTATGTGATCTAACATACTTTTTAGGGATCACCCCCGATGATATCCACAAGCTATCCTTGACGAAGTCGACGAATCTTGCTTCCTCTTCTCCTTTCTCTTCTTTTCTCTTTTCTCCAAGCCCTAGCGTGAACTCTAACTTTTCTATACTGACCAAAATCTGGTTTTACCTCTATTAATATCCTAAAAACGAATTAGAATAATTAGGTACGGAAAAGACTAAATTGCCCTTCCAAAATCCGTATTAGACTTTCCTTAATCCAACAACCCAACTTCCAAAGGGCGTAACCTACTCATACGAACTCAGAATACTGCAAACTCGGCGGCGTTGGAAAGATCATTCCAAGATCTTTCCAACCATATATGAAATTACACCTAACTCATCCTGAGCTAGGATTTATCGCCATTTGAATTTGACCAAAACTCAACTTTTCCTAACTTAAACAAATTTCCAGATTTTCATTCTTTCCAAAAATGACTATTTCCAATTATTAGCTTCTTCCTAGTTATTTCAAATTGCGAGATGTTACAATATCTTCCCCTTGGGAACATTCATCCTCGAATGAGATTGCTCTTACTAGGGTAAGGGTGTAAGATCAAGTTTAAACACCCAACAAGCAAATGCAGACAAACAACATGCTCACTCATAATTTAAAGAGTACTAAGAAGAGAATTAGTACCTTGGTCTGCATTTTCTCCGGACTCAAAGAGATGTGGATATATTTTCTTCATATCCTCTTCAGCTTCCCAAGTAGCTTCCTCAAAAAATTGGTTCCTCCAAAGGACTTTGACTGATGCGACTTCGTTAGTCCACAACTTGCGTACTTGGCGATCTAGAATCTGAACCGAAATCTCTTCATAAGATAGGCTATCCTTGATCCCAATATCTTCAATTGGTATGATCAATGACGGATCGCCCATGCACTTCTTCAACATAGAGATGTGAAATACCGGATGAACCGCGGCTAACTCTTGTGGTAGCTCTAACTCATAAGCTACATTGTCGATCCTCTTGGATATTCGATAAGGTCTAATATATCGGGGAGTAAGTTTCCCCTTCTTACCAAACCTCATAACACCCTTCATGGGTGAAACTTTTAGATATACCCAATCATCTACTTCGAGCTCTAACTCCCTTCTCCTAACATCAGTGTAGGATTTCTGACGACTTTGTGTCGTTTTCAATCTCTCTTGAATCACTTTCACTTTTTCCATAGCTTGATGGACTAAATCTTGTCCTATCAACCCTGCTTCACCAACTTCAAACCATCTAATAAGAGATCTACATCTTCTCCCATAAAGAGCTTCATATGGAGCCATCTAGATGCTAGAGTGGTAACCATTATTGTAGGCAAATTCAATAATGGGTAGGTGATCATCCCAATTACCTTTGAAATCAATCACATAGGCCCTCAACATATCCTCTAAGGTCTGAATAGTTCTCTCTTCTTGACCATCTGTCTGAGGATGAAAAGCAGTACTCAAGTTCACCTTTGAACCCAAGCCTTTCTAGAATGACTTCCAAAACTGTGCAGTAAATTGCGCACCTCTATCTGAAATAATGGAGATCGGAACCCCATGAAGTCTTACCACTTCTTGAATATATAGCTTAGCATAATCTTTTGCTGAATGGGTAGTCCTTACCGGCAAAAAGTGGGCTGATTTTGTCATTCTATCGACAATCACCCAAATAGAATCATGCTGCCTACGAGACCTTGGTAACTCTGTGATGAAGTCCATATTAATCATCTCCCACTTCCATTCCAGAAGTTTTATATTCTGAGCCAACCCACCGGGCCTTTAATGCTCCACTTTACCTTGTAGGTAATTCGAATACTTAGCAACAAACTCTGCAATGCCCTTCTTCATGCTACTCCACCAATAAACTTCTCTCAAATAATGATACATTTTTGTGGAACCCGGATGAATGGAATATATGGAGCTATGAGCTTCCTCCATGATCCTATCTTGAAGTCCATCTACCATAGGTACACACAACCTTCCTTGATATCTCAACACACCATCTCCCCCTTGTTCAAAAGTTAATACTTTTTGCTTATGAACATTTGCCTTCAATTCAAGCAAAATTGGGTCATGGTCTTGCTTCTCTTTTACTTCTGACACTAATGAAGATTCAGTCCCATTCATTACCACTATTCCTCCTTTTGTGGAATCCATTAGTCTAACTCCTAAGCGTGCAAGTCTATGCACATATTTCGCCAACTCTCTCTTTTCTTCCTCGACACAGGCGGTACTACCCATAGACAACCTGCTAAATGCAGCAGCAACAACATTAACCTTACCTGGGTGGTAAAGAATACTTATGTCATAATCCTTGAGTAATTCTAACCACCTCATTTGTCTGAGATTAAGCTTTTTCTGAGTGTACACATATTGAAGGCTCTTGTGATCAGTGAATACATCAACATGAACACCATACAAATAATGACGTCATATCTTCAAGGAAAATACTACAGTAGCCAACTCTAAGTCATGGGTTGGGTAGTTCATTTCATGAACTTTCAACTGTATGGAGGCATAAGCTATAACTTTGCCATTCTGCATTAATACACAACCCAAACCAACTCTAGATGCATCACAATACACCACAAAACCTTGAGTACCTTCTGGTAAGGTCAAAACTGGGGCAGTAGTCAACCTCTTCTTCAATTTCTGAAAGCTTTTCTCACAAGCTTCAAACCATTGAAATTTCACTATTTTCTGAGTCAACTTGGTCAAAGGAGACGAAATAGATGAGAACCCTTCTACAAACATTCTATAATAGGCAACCAAACCCAAGAAACTCCTAATATTAGTTGGAGATATGGGTCTAGGCCAACTCTGCACTAACTCTATCTTCTGAGTATCAGCTCTAATTCCATCACCGGAAACATGTGGCCCAAGAATGCCATCGACTCAAGACAAAACACACATTTCAAGAACTTAGCATACAACTCCTTATCTTTCAAAGTATGAAGAACTATTCTGAGATGACTAGCATGATCTTCTTCATTCCTTGAATAGATTAGTATGTCATCGATGGAGACTATAACAAGCATATCTAAATAAGGTTTGAAGACTCTATTCATAAGGTCCATGAACGTTGCAGGTTAATTAGTCAAACCAAATGACATAACTAGAAACTCATAATGACCATAACGGGTCCTGAATGTTGTCTTGGGAATATCACACTCCCTTACTTTCAACTGATGGTAGCCAGATCTGAGGTCGATTTTCGAAAAATAGGAGGCACCCTGAAGTTGATCGAAAAAATCATCAATTCTCGGAAGAGGATACTTGTTCTTGATGGTAACCTTGTTCAATTGGCGGTAATCTATACACATCCTAAGGGAACCATCTTTATTTCTCACAAACAAGACCGAAGCACCCCAAGGTGAGACACTTGGTCGAATAAAACCCTTATCTAGGAGATCTTTCAACTTTTCTTTAAGCTCTTTCAACTCTGTTGGTGCCATTCTATATGGTGTAATAGAGATAGGACGAGTATATGGAAGAACATCTATACTGAAGTCTATCTCTCTCTCAGGAGGGACTCCGAGTAGATCACCAGGAAAGACCTCTGGAAACTCTTTTACTACTGGAACTGACTGAATGGGAGGTATCTCAACACTCGAGTCATTAAATCGGACTAAGTGATAGACACACCCCTTGGAAACTAACTTTCTTGCCTTAAGGTACGAAATGAAATTACCCTAAGGCACTGTTGAACTACTTTTCCTTTCTAAGACTGGCTAATTAGGAATCTGAAACTTCACAACTCGAGTTCTACAATCAATGGAGGCATAACAGGCATGAAGCCAATCCATACCTAGAATGACATCGAAATCTACCATGTCTAGCTTAATTAAATCAGCCATGGTATCTTTGTGATTGGTGGAAATAACACAATCACAATATACTCGCTCAGCTAGAATAGACTCCCCAATAGGTGTAGAGACACAAAAGGGTTCACAAAGTTTCTCACGAAGAACATCAAACTTATTTGCAACATAAGGGGTCACATAAACTTGCTCCTGGGTCTAGCAAAGCATAAACATCAAAAACAAAGACTTTGATCGTACCAGTAATAACATCTGGAGAGTTCTCTTGCTCTTGACGACTGGTGATTGCATAAAGACGGTTTGTTCTTCCTCCAGTACCTGAAGTAGCTCTTCTAGGTGCAGCCCTGTCTGGTGGAGCAACTAATGAAGATTGGGCCCTATTGCCCTGATTTCCACTACCTTGCGTGTTCTTTGGACACTCTTTCATGAAGTGACCCTCTTGCCCACACTTGAAACAACCTGTCTGGCACTTACCTGGGTGGATCCTACCACACTTAGCACATGCAAGAGCCTAGTTACCTTCTTGCGCCACACTACCTTGAGACTGTGCAGGTCTAGCTCTGAAGTTCTGCGAATTCTGACCATTATACTCACCTCTGTTTCTAGGTGCAGGTGCACTAGCAGATGTTGGAGCAGGTCCCTTCTGCTTTTGCTGAAAGGATGAACGGTTCACATTACCTTTCTACTACCCAGACTCATTTCCTGTCTTAACTTTCTTATTTCTGAACTCTTCCCTGTCCCTCAACTTCTCTTCCTCAACCTGCTGCACATAAACCATCAACCTTGATATGACCATGTCCCCGATAAGCATTGCAGCCCTACCTTCCTTACTCGACAGAAGAGACAGCCCAGCAACAAACAAGCTCATTCTACTCCTCATGTCCGCAATCATCTTCGGAGCATAACGGGATAGTTGGGTGAACTTTAACCCATACTCATGAACACTTAAAGAATCCTTCTTAAGTGTGAGGAACTCACCTACCTTGGCCTCTTTCAATTCTTGGGGAAATAAACACCCAAGAAAACTTCCTCAAAATAGGCCCAACTCGCAGGTGGTGCATCCTCAGCTCTACCCCCTTTCCACTGGTCGAACCAATTTCTACCAACATTCTTCAGTTGATATGCAGCTAGTTGAACTCACTCAGTATCTGCCATATGCATAACATCAAATACCTTCTTCAGCTCCTCGATAAAGTTCTCTGGATCCTCAGTAGTGCTCAAACCCATGAAACTTGGAGGGTTCAACCTCAAGAACTCACGAAACCTTGAAGTGTCAGCTCCTTCCTATCGAGCTCCTCTTTGCTGCCCAACCTGGTCAGTCATAGCTTGACTCAGCATGCTAATTTATTTTCTGAATTCAGCATTAGTGACTTCCCCTTGAGGTTGCACTTTAGGTGCATTAGGTAACTCTTGCTCCTCAACATTACGCCTAGTAGAACGTCCTCTGACAGCTCTTCATGGAGGCATGATTATCTGAAAAGCACGTGCAAGCACGAATTAGAGAGAAACTTTTTAGTGATTAAAATCTAACGCACGAAATGAGTGTGAAATAAGTGAGATATTTCCTAAATATTGCAGCCTCCTAATTATAGATGTGGCACGCTTCACACTGATAACTAGGACTCTACAGATACGTCTTCATAGAATCCCTAGGACTCTTGAACTCTGTGCTCTGATACCAAGTTTGTCAAGCCCCGAGCCTACACCCTGACATGGCCGGCACTCGAGAACCATTGCTAGCCCCAAGCAAACCCTTGGCCTGTCTTACTTACTCAGTGAAAGACTTAAACACAAGAGATATAGATCATGCAATAACTTTAAAGATAATAACTTAGCCAAAAATGGCAACTCAAGTCTTAAAAATGTACAACCAAAATGAATAAAACCAAAGAACTAATATTGTCAGTCTATGAAGCCTCTAAAACAAAGAGGGATGTTGAGACAGGACCCCCGATTATCCTAACAACTGAAAACTAGAAAAGCAAATGATAAAAGAGTCCTCCGAAATGAAAGGAGGCTGAACAACTGACTCTGAGTGCTGAAGCTGATCAACGATGCGCTGGATGCTGATCGTGGTTACTTGTGTCGGCATCATAAGGCGATGCAGGCCAACTGTCATCAGTACATTGAATGTACGAGTATAGGAGTTGGAATGCTAAACAATGCATAGGCTTGAAAAGATTCTGAAAGAAACACTTACCTTGGCTCTTCTCAACTCTTGAATAACTTAACTCAAAATAAAGCAATGAACACATGCAATATATGAAAATCTTTATAAAACAATAAAAGCAACTTAATTCATCAAAGAAAATGCAATAACAAACTCAACTTTACTCATATAATAAAGTAATATAGTTTTTGTGGGAGATTCTCTAACCGACAACCACCACTATGAGCCTAAGTGGTGATACATCGTCTTGCCCACGCTGCCAGAACTGTCCTATACTTTGTCGTCATATAGAACGCTTAACTTAGTGGATCCACTAGCTTAACTTATATGATCATCTAAAAAGTATGACTCATTAATACCCATGATGGCTACATCGTTTATGGCTAGATGAGTATTGTCTTGTTTGATTTATATATACAAATAAAGATTGAACATTTATATTCTAAATGAATACCACATTGAATATTCATTAAGATTATAGAAAATGGGGTAGAGAAAAAGTGCAAGAGTAATTAAGGTAATTAAGAAAAAGTGATTATTGGAATGAATTGAAGTGATAATGTAATAGAAGTAATTTTTATTGTAATTACTCATTCATTACATAAAATAAATATTAGTGTGGTCATGAAGAGAAGAAACTCAAATATTTAGAGTTGTTAAAAAAAAAAAAAAAGGTTCTAGGAGGATCAATATTAAATAGATGTAAGTCATATATGATTACTTCTTATAAACAAATTAAATAATATTAGAAAAATACTTAAAGTATCAAAACTATTGTCAATTTATAATTTATAATTAGAAGAAGATAAAAAAGAAGGAAAAATTTTGGTAGAGTAGAAATTAGAGAGGTGTAAGTTACTCCTTGTAGACATATGAAGAGTCTTTGTTGTAAATGTTTCTTCCTTCAATAAAATAATTATTTATCATAAATTTAGTAATTTATTTTTACAATAAAATAATTAATTTTTAAAAAAAAAGTTCAAAAAAATGGAGGAAAAAGATAAATGCATATGGAGATCATAGAGAGGTGTGACATCACCTTCTCTTTGTTTCTCCTTTATTATATATATAGATAGATATTTTTTAAAAGACATGTAAAGAGAAAAGTCTAATATTTAATATGAGACCGAGGAATTAACGTGCATCCTATTATTTTGCTTGTATGTTAATTGTCCTTCCATCATGGACGATATACGTGGAGAGACTATTCTACGTCTTATAATTTAGAGAGAAAATGCATCATTACCCCATTCAACTATAACACATTTTTTAAAAGACACTAGAACTTTGCAAAGGTCCTAGTACCCCTTATCTAATTTAAAAGTGGTATAAATATCTCATTTTTTCGGTCAATCTCACGTATAAGAAAGAAAGTGCATACACGCACCAACTATTACCTACCACATGCGAATTATTTTTTAATTTTATTTTCATTTATTTCTCATTCTATTTTTTTAACAAAAAATTCTCTTTACTTCTTCAATTGTTAATGTACGTTGGATTGCTGTAAATCCAACCTTTTTTTCTCCTCTTCTCCGCCGCCGGCTTCACTGCTATATCACCATTTCAACCATTTAATTTTTCTATCATCCAATCATAGTTGTATTGGGTAATGGAGGAGATCATGTAATCTAAATTATTTGAATCGGATATCTATTGAACTCTGTCATTAAAATGTTTTGAACCTCAAATTTATAATTTGATCTGTCACAAATGTGAATTACTCATTTCTAGTGAATACACAATATAATAAAAGAATTGAAATATCAAAATTTGCTCATATATATATATATGTGTATATATAATTTAGGACTATTTAGAGAAGATTTGAGTGAATAATGTATCTAAAAGTATAATATATATTTTCTCAAATAAGATAACTAGCTTTAATTTCTTTCCAACATAATTTATAAATCATTCAAAACCAAACGATAATGCTTCAAAGAGGAACAACAAAAGATAGAACTCACAGAAATAAAATAAAAATAAAAATAGGATATAGCTAAGGAAATAAAAGAAATATTATAAAATCATTCAAAAGCCCAAGCTCTACGGACCTCCTCCTCTCCCTCTGGAGTATAATCATTCACGATACCAAATACTTCACGCATGCTGTCTCAACTCACCCACATTAGGAACACATAATGGAACGTGGTAGCGAAGCACACCATCTCCCTTTGGGACAAAACCTCCACTCTCTGATTGTGGATTGCACCCTTAAGCTCAAGCAAGATTGGATCACTGTCTTGCTTTTCCTTAACCTCTACTACCAAAGAAGATTCTGCCCTATTTTGAACCGTTACACCACCATCTGATATGCTCATAAGACGAACTCCTAGGCGAGCAAGTCTGTGAACATCCTTTGCTAGCTCTCTTTTTTCTTCCTCAACATGTGCTACACTACCCATGGATAATCTGCTAAGAGCATCTGCTACTACATTCGCCTTACCCGGATGGTAATGCACGCTCATATCATAATATTTGAGGAACTCAAGCTACCTTCTCTGGCGAAGATTCAACTCTTTCTGGGTGAATACATACTGGAGGCTCTTATGGTCTGTGTACACATCTACATGAACATCATACATGTAGTGTCTCCAAATCTTGAGTGCAAACACCACTGCTGTCTAGAAGCATAAGTTATAACCTTACATCACTGCATCAACACACAACCTAGGCCGACTCTGGATGCATCACAATAGATCACATAACCATCTGACCCCTCTGGTAGAGTCAAGACAGGAGTTGTAGTCAACCTAGTTTTCAATTCTGCGAAGCTTTTCTCACAATCATCTGACCACTGGAACTTAACCTTTTTCTGAATCAACCTAGTCAATGGTGAGGCTATGGATGAAAATCCTTCCACAGAAACCCATAATTCCAGATATTCTATTCATCCAGGTGCCACTAAGATGTACTGTGATCTGAAGGAAGTCTAATGGTGGAATGGTATGAAAAGAGATATAGCAGATTTTGTGGCTAAGTGCCCCAATTCCCAGCAAGTCAAGGTAGAAAATCAGAAACCAGGAGGCATGACTCAAGAGATTGAAATTTCTACTTGGAAGGGGGAAGTGATCAACATGGACTTCATCACAGGTTTACCTCGTACTCGTAGATAACATGACTCCATTTGGGTGATTGTTGATAGGGTTACTAAGTCTTCTCGCTTTTTTGCGGTCAAGACTACAAATTCGACGGAGGATTACGCCAAGCTTTACATTAATGAGATTGTAAGGTTGCATGGGGTTCCTTTGTCTGTCATCTCAGATAGAGGTCCTTAGTTTACCTCTCATTTCTGGAAGTCATTTCAGAAGGGTCTTGGTACTCAGGCTAACCTTAGCACAACATTTCATCCACAGACGGATGGTCAGGCAGAGTGTACCATTCAGACCTTATAGGACATGTTGAGAGCTTGTGTGATCGACTTCTAGGGTAGTTGGGATGATCACCTTCCTCTTATTGAGTTTGCCTACAACAATAGTTAACATTCCAGCATTCAGATGGCCCCTTATGAGGCATTGTATGGGTGTAGATGTACATCTCCAGTTGGTTGGTTTGAAGTAGGTGAAGCAGCATTTCTAGGACCAGATTCAGTCCTTGATGCTATGGAGAAAGTGCAACTCATTAGAGTGCGATAAGAAGGGAACTAGAGTTCCAAGTAGATGATTGGGTTTTCCTGAAAGTGTCACCTATGAAGGGGGTGATGAGATTTGGTAAGAAAGGGAAGCTCAGTCCCAGATATATAGGCCCTTATCGGATCTTGAAAAGGATTGGTAAAGTGGCTTATGAGTTAGAGTTGCCAGCAGGCTTAGCAGCAGTGCATCCGATTTTTCACATTTCACTTTTGAAGAAATGTGTGGGTGATCCAGCATCCATAGTGCCATTAGAGAGTGTGGCTGTAAAAGATAGCCTTTCTTATGGGGATGTACCAGTTGATATTCTCGATCTACAAGTTAGAAGGTTGAGAAACATTAAAGTCGCTTCAGTCAAGGTTTTGTGGAGGAGCCAGTCCGTAGAGGGAGCTACTTGGGAAGCAGAAGCAGCCATGAAGTCCAAGTATCCTCCCCTCTTTCCTTCCGATTCCATTCTAGCTTGAGGTAATAGTTCCTCTTCAATTTTTCAGTCATTTATGCATAAATTCAGTCTTAGAATCATGTTCCTTCAGTTTGTACTTGCATTTTCAGTGCATTTGCATGTTCTTGGAACTCAATCTTGTCAGAAATTCAGTTCTCAGTGTTTAGTGGTAGGGATTGCATCCCTCTCCCTCCATTTCAGCTAGTTTAGTCTTCATTCGAGGATGAATGGTCCCAAGGGGGAGATAATGTAACACCCCGTATCCGAAATAGACTAAAATGCAGATTTTGAGAAGTTGAAGGTGCAACCCACGGTTGCCATCCATGGAATGTAGGTCAGAAAATGGCTCGTGCTGGTGGTTCGTGGTTCACCACTGCAACCCCTCCCCAAACCCAGCTTAGAAAATCTGTTAAGTCTCGACCCACGGACAAACCCACGGTCCATAGGTCAGACCACGGTCTGTGATCTGTGTCCGTGGATCGAGGCCCCCTTTACCCAACCTCTGACGCAAATGATGGATGACCAGCACGGACTATCATTCGATCCACGGTCCGTAGGTCTGACCGTAGGTGAAGGTCAGTAGCCAGTTAGAGGAAAATTATTGATTGGTTCAACTTCAAATTGTTATAAATCTTAGCACAAAAGGAATTATGTGTCCCATGACCTATGATATCATAGATAATTGAATCCTTTTTCCAACGCCACTGAGTTTGATAAAATCCGACCTCCGAGTAAAATGTTATGCTCGTTTTAGTGAAGCCCTACCGGGCAGACTTGACCTACGACCCCAATCTACGGACCGTAGATTGACCTACAACACGTAGGTCCCGTCCGTCGATCACTCTGAAAGAAGTTAAGTCAGGGGTATTTTGGTCTTTTCCAATTTTGTTTAACCCCTAAGCTACGTCGTTTAGACCCTAAATTATGAGGTTTTAGTTAGTTTAAGCCTAAAAACATAACTAGAACTTACCTAAGTTAAAACATTTATCAAAACTTAGAAACAATTAGAGCGTAAGAGGAGAGGAGAAGTCAAGAACCCTAGTTCAAGAACGCAACAAGGTTCCATCTGTTCCAGCTCCGAAATCTAAAGATTTCTCCGTGGAATTCGTCACCAGGTATGTGGGATTTCACTAGTTGGTTCCTTTCACCCATTAGGTCCCTAGTTTTCAGTCAGTTTCTTGATTCCCTTATTATGACTAGACCTAGGGTACCTTGAAGGTTAGGATTATTGGGTTCTTAGCTATTAGAATGATCCAAATCAGATTAGTATGTTAATATTCAGTTTATTGCATGAATTCCAGAACCCTAACTATGTATTTCTTTAGTTCTTGAATTACAAATGCTAGGTCAAATATTTCAGTTATTCAGTTATACATGCCTCAGTTATTAATGCATCAATATCAGTTTAATTATTGCATTCTCAATTTGCATGTTCAGTTCTATCTATCCAGTAACTTACAGAAATTCAGTCATAATGTGTTAATTACTTAATCCATTGGGAGTAGCATAATACCGAGTTGGACTAGGGTTCAGCGTACCCAAATAGTCCCAGAACTACTAGCCACGTAGGTTGTAAGTCCCCTCTGTGGGCATTATTTCAGTGATCACACCAGCATGCCTCTATACCTCTGGCAGGATATATTAGGTCCTCTCGATAGGGCGTACACATCGGACTCCACATTTAGCTAATGTGGTTTTATTATCAGTTATTAGTAGCTCCCACAGTTTAGTCAGATCCTATTGCATTGACCATTTATCAGTATATCCAGTGTTCAGTTTCAGCATGTTATAAATTGGTCACTGCATTCAGTTATCTCAGCATTCAGTATCTATATCATGTTCAGATTATGTCAATGCTTATTTGCTTTGTTCAGTTATATGTTATTTCAGTTGTATTTTATCCTGCATGCTCAGTACCTTTCAAGTACTGACACATACTCTGTGCTACATCTTTTCGTGATATAGGTTCAGGTTCTCTGCATCCAGATCACACTTAGATCGGTTCCTGACCTCCAGTTCAACAGAATCAGTTGTGAGTCCTTATTCTTCGGGGACAATAGTCATGAGTTTCTTTTTAGTAATTTCAGTCCTTTAGTTTTAGTTTTGCTAGACTTAGCTAGGGCCTGTCCTAGCATTTCTAGTCAGTTAGAGGCTATTTTCAGACATAGATAGATTCATCTTAGTATTGAGTTAATATCATCATTGTGTTAAACTCATCAGTTTTCATATATCTCAGTTATAATATATGGGTATTCCCCATCATTTCAGATTTATTTATGATTATAGCTTCCACACAGTTTCTATTACTCAGTTTATCTTCAGTATGTTCATGATCATGCCATCAGGGTTAGCTTGAGATCACTTGTGGTCCTAGGTCCCGTGTCTGCGTCTCGGGGGTAGCTTGGGGAGTGACAACAATAAGGAAAGTCTGTCCTCGAACCATGAGGACTCACCAAGCTCAGAAAGAATCAAAGTCCAAGTTGTATCCACTATAATGGAAACCCTGCCTGTCGGACCCTACATTTGGGGGGAAATGTATATAAGAGTATGCGTTAAAACAAAAATACACTAAGTATGATAGTTATGCACAAAAACATTTAAAACATGCTAAGAAGGACATTCATTTCATGACACGCAATTTACCAAGTTTAAACATCGTAAAAGAGATAGTTGGAAAACATAGGTCATAACATCATGATCAAGGCAAGTTAAATCATCTTTGAGGCATTTGAACACATATGAGATACTTCTTTAAGTAACCTTAGTTCATTAATCATATTGTTGTGGGAAAATTAGCCTTAACCGACATAGAGACCATGTGAGCTAAAACATGATCACCCATTGTCTCCCACACCAAAAAAGGTTGGTCTACTTTCCTAAGGTAGAACCATGAACCTCTAGCTTCAGTGGATCCACTAGATAAATGTCCTACGCGGGCACGTAGTTTATGGGATAAGGAGATTGTTACTAGAAACCCGGCCTCTACTAACGGGAGAGCTTCTATCTCATGAGACTTCTCCTAGGAACCCGGCCTCTACTAACGGGAGAGCTCCCATCTCAATGTTAATATCCATTTGGTGCTAAGTATAATTCCTACGGAATAGTATTTTCTCACTTATTCTCCTCATCCATGGAAAGACATGTCATCTTATCAATCCAAGCTAGTTCATTAGGATAGCTCTTATTCATTGATTCAATTTGGTGCGAATAGCTTTTCAACCTACGAATCCCTTCTATGTGATAAAACCTTTCACCTCATGGTTGTAAGTGTTTTATGAGAATAATCTTTCAACAACACAACAACAACACAACAACAACAACAACATTCGCACTTCACTCTCAAAGCACCCTAAAGCATTTACATAGGTTTCATAAGATCATGCATAAATTCATACTTTGCGCTTTCAAGGTTCAATGCTACTTTCAATCACCAAATCTAGAATTCTAGCATTAGATAGGGATTTTTATCATAAATTCATGTAATTCTATTACTTCATGCTTTAGATCACAAAACTCCTCTTTCATAATCAACAACCCAACTCTATGAGATTACAATTTGGAAAACATAGGGGTTTGCATGGGTTCATAGGGGAAACATCATAAAAGCATTGTAAATCGTCAATTCATGCATATTTAGACATAATTCAACCATTAGTATCAATAATCAAAACAAACCATGGTGTTTGAAGAAAACCCTAGCTAATTGGGGAATTCTACTATTTGAAATAGAGGAATTTGGGGACTCTATGGGTGGAAGGAACCCATGGATGAAAACTACTATACCTCAAGTCCAATTGCTTATCTTCAATGGAGGAATTGAGACCTTATCTTGAAACCCTAGGTTGAATCTTCTTCTTCTTCTTCTTCAAGTTCTAGAGAGAATATTTGAGAGGAGTTGGTTTTCAATTGGGATTTAGGAAGAATGAATTAAATGAGGTGAAGTTTGGGGTAAAAATTCTTATATAAGGGTTCTAAATATAGGCAAAACGACATAGTATAGAAACTAATTAATTAGGAAAAGACCCAACTGACCCTAAAATTAACTGCCAGACGACCATCTACAGACCCCAGTCGACGGACCATGGTCTGACCCACGGCCTGTCCTGGTGGACCGTTGGTCATGATCAGAGACTCACAAACCACGGTCACGTGCCCACGGACCGTGGTCTGACCTATGGTTCGTAGGTCATGTCTTGGCTTTGAACCCTCAGACCCTACCCCGACAAGCCAACCAAGGATCACACCTATGGTCCGTGGTCCACTCTACGAGTCGTGGGTTACCGATGTGGTTCGACACCTCCAACATCTGGAAAGCTGCTATATGCCACTTCTTGGATATGGGGTGTTACAATATCTCCCCCTTAGGATCATTCGTCCTCTAATGTGATTCAAACTAGTTCTAAGAGAGTAGGAGAGGAACTAACAGCCCAACCTACGATGCAAGGCATACAACCAAGGAGGAAGTATCAACTCCAAGCTAGGACATTCCCAAAATATTTCATAGGGATAAATCTAATTTACAGCCCATCATGCATGCAATCTCATCAAAATGTGAAAAATCAAGGATAAAACATCGACTCCAAGCTAAACATATTCAATGTAACATAAGGAAGTAGGAACTACATCTAACAACTCAAAATGCATGAAATTTTTAGATTTTTCATATCCAAGATCTCTCCTTCTAACATCGGCATAAGACTTTTGCTGACTTTGGGCCATTCTCAACCTGTCTCTAATAAGCTGAATCTTCTCTATGGCCTCACGTACCAATTTCGGACCTATGAGAGCAACTTCACCTACCTCAAACCATCATATAGGATATCTACACCTCCTACCTTAGAGAGCCTCAAATGGAGCCATATCTATATCAAGTGATAATTGCTATTATAAGAAAACTCAATTAACGATAAATGGTCATCCCAATTACCCTTAAAGTCAATCACATAAGCCCTCAACATGTCTTCCAAAGTCTGAATAGTACGCCCCGCTTGCCCATTGGTTTGGGGATGAAAAGTTGTGTTAAGCTTAACTTTTGTACCAAGACCCTTTTGGAATGACTTCCAAAACTGGGAAGTAAATTGGGTACCTCGATCGGAAATTATGGACAAGGGCACTCCATGTAACCTTACTATCTCTTTCAAATAAAACTTAGCATAATCTTCCGCCGAATAGAAATACTTGACAAGAATGAAATAAGTAGATTTAGTCATTCGATCCACCATTACCCAAATTGAGTCATGTTGTCGCTGAGTACGTGGCAACCCTAGTATAAAGTCCATATTCACATCTTCCCACTTTCAAGTAGGAATACAAATATCTTGGGATAAACCTCCCGGTTTCTGATGCTCAACCTTTACTTGTTGACAATTAGGGCACTTAGCCACAAATCCCGCAATATCTTTCTTCGTCCCATTCCACCAATAGATCTCCTGCAAGTCACGGTACATCTTGGTGGCTCCCGGGTGAATAGAATACCGAGAACTATGAGCTTCTGCCAAAATCTGTTCTCTGAAGTTATCAACATTTGAAACACATAAACCACCCTGATATCTTAGTACACTACAACAAATACAACTTTTAGCGGCAATAAATAGACACATTAATAAAGAGTGCTAAATTATTTACCGACATTAGTTAAGTGCCATTAGATCCAATGTCACTAAAGGCTTTAGGGACATATACAAAGAGTGTTAATTCCCGCTAAAAATACATATATTTCGGTAATTGAGTTATTGTCGTTAATTAATTTCCGCTATAGATCATTTATTATGTAGTGTCAATTAAGAGAACAATTTAGGTCATCGATATTGACCACAACTAACACTTAAAAATGCAAGAGAATAACAAGCTGCCACCCCCACCAAAAACAACCAACATTGTCCTCAATGTGATCAAAGAACAAACAAAACTCAAAGTAAACAAAAGACAATAAAAATAAAATAGAAAAAAGAGGTACAGGTACTAATCAAACAGATTAAGGTGAGAAGGAATCTTCACTAGGTGGTCGTTTGGCGAAGGGTTACAGGGGCAGCCGAACTACATGCAACTCACTGAAATATCCAGATTGCTACCGCTCTAATTTAGGTCAAAAGATGATCGAGATTGGTTACGTCGTACAATATCGACACATCACTTAGTGGGCATGAACCTCACTGAAATGTCCAAAACTCCGACCCTACAGGATTTGAGCAAATGGCGGGGAAAGTTGGGCTTGCCCAATCATTTCGGCGCATCGCCGAATGGTCTGAATACATCACCAAATATTCCAGTATCTCAGCTCACTTTTGATGGCACAAAAGCGATTAAAGTCGCGATCACCAAATACACTCGGCGGTTCACCAAAATGGTCCTGGCGTCACAGAATTACCCATACCTGCACATTCAGCACACATTATTCAAAACCACGAAAGCTTAGGTTGCCTCCCAAGAAGAGCCTTATTTAACGTCGTGGCATAACGTGGAAATGCTTTCAAGCATCTTCCAAATACACCACTTCAATCAATGAAATCTCATGACATTCCCCAAAATACAACTTCAAGCCTTGCCTATTTACCTTGAAGGTTGGACCTTCCTTACCATCGACTTTAATGTCCCCATTCTTGAACATGCGAATCACTTTCAAAGGACCAGACCACTTCGACTTGAGCTTTCCCGAGAAGAGTCTTATTCGATAATTGTACAGCAACACAAAGTCTCCAACTCGAAATTCTCTCCTAAGGATTTTAGAGTCATGTCATTTCTTCATTTTTTTCCTTGTAGAGAGTTAAACTTTCATATGCTTTGAACCTGAATTCTTCCATTTCGATCAGCTGATCTACTCTCCCTTTCAAAGCATTTACCCAATATAGATTTAATACCTTTAACGCCCATAGTGCCTCGTGTTCAAGTTCAATCGGTAGGTGGCAAGACTTCCCAAACACTAACTGATATGGGGACATTCCAATTGGTGTCTTGTAAGCGGTGTTATACGCCCAAAGAGCATCATCTCGCTTTCGAAACCAATCCGTCCCATTTGCATTCACGGTCTTAGCCAAAATACTCTTAATCTCCTTATTCAAAACTTCAACTTGACCACTCGTTTGGGGATGATATGGCGTTGCCACTTTATGTTTCATTCCATATTTATTCAATGCGGATGCAAATAGCCGGTTGTAAAAATCCGAACCTCCATCACTAAAGATAGCTCGAGGGGTGCCAAATCTTGCAAAGATGTAACGCTTTAAAAATTGGACAACACTATTTCCTTCATTATTGGGTAGTGCTACAGTTTCCACCCATTTAGAAACATAATCCACAGTCACCAAAATATACTTGTTACCAAACGAGCTCACAAATGACCCCATGAAATCTATTTCCCAGACATCGAATAACTCAACTTCCAGAACAGGCTGAAAAGGAAACTCATGCCTTCTGGACACCCCATCTTGTTTTTGGAATTGTATGCATTTCTTGACAAATTCATGGGCATCTTTGTAGAGGGACGGCCAGTAGTAACCACTTTGAAGAATTTTAGCATCTGTTCACACACCACTATGATGACCACCAACCGGTAAAGCATGACAAGTATTTAGAATTTTGTTGACTATCTTCTATGGCACACATCGTCGAATAATATGGTCTACACATTCTTTGAATAGATACGGTTCATCCCAGAAATACCTTTTGACATAAAACAAGAATCGTTTTGTTGATAGAAGTTCAGGCATTTCGGCATTAACCCACATACCATATAGTTAGCAAAATCGGCATACCAAGGACTATGCATAAAAGTAGCCATGAATACTTGTTCGTCAGGGAATGATTCATTTATGTCTAACTCAAGCTCATCTTTCTCGTTGCCCTCCAACCTAGATAGGTGATCGGCCACCTGATTTTCACTATCTCTTCTATCCTTGACTTCAAAGTCAAATTCTTGCAATAGAAACACCCATCTTATCAATCGTGGTTTAGCATCTTTCTTTGCCATTAAGTACCGCAAGGATGCATGATTAGTGTGAATTACCACTTTGGTGCCTAGCAAGTATGCTCGGAATTTCTCAAATGCATATAGCATCGCAAGTAACTCCTGTTGCGTAACAGTGTAGTTACGTTGCGCACCATTCAATGTTTTGCTTGCATAATAGATTCGATGGAATAGTTTATTTCTCTTTTGTCCAAAAAAACACCCAATACAGTCCCACTTGCATCACACATCACTTCAAACAGTTCTGCCTAATCTGGGCTAATAATTACCGATGTAGAGATGACTTTCTCTTTCAAACACTTAAAGGCTACCAAACATGCGTCATCAAAGTCAAAATTTTCCTCCTTCTCCAACAGCTTACACAAAGAGAGCGCGATATTTGAGAAGTCTCTGATGCATCTCTGGTAGAACTCGGCATGCCCCAAGAAACTCCAAGTACCTTTTACCGAGATTGGTGGTAGCTTTTCAATTACATCAATCTTTGCTTTGTCAACCTTTAACCCCTTTTGTGATACCTTATGACCCAAAACTATACCTTCCCTAACCATGAAGTGAAATTTTTCCCAATTTAGGACTAGATTGGTTTCCAAACATATTTGAAGAGCATGACTAAGGTGTGTCAAACATGTTTCAAAATAATCGCCCAATACTGAGAGTCATCCATGAAGACTTCCACTGAATCTTCTACAATGTCAGCAAAAATAGACAACATGCAATGTTGAAACGTCGCTGGAGCATTACATAACCCGAAAGTCATCCTTCTAAAAGCAAAAGTACCATAGGGAAAAGTGAAAGTGATTTTCTCTTAATCTTCCAGTGCAATAGAGATTTGATTATATCAGGAATAACCATCCAAGAAACAATATCATCCACGCTCCGAAAGCCGATCGAGTATTTGATCCATAAAAGGCATGGGAAAGTGATCTTTTTCAGTCCATGAATTTAGCTTTCGATAATCCATGCACACCCTCCATCCGGTTACCGGTCTCATGGAAACAAGTTCCTCTACCTCATTTGGGACTATCGTGATACCACCCTCTTGGGTACACATTGCACCGGACTTACCCATTTGTTGTCTCTGATAGGGTAGATCACACTTGCATCCAACCACTTGATTATCTCCTTTTTCACCACCTCTTTCATTGGTGGGTTCAATCTTTTTTGGTGCTCGACACTCGGTTTGCACTCACTATCAAGTTTAATTATGTGAGTGCAAATGCTAGGTGGAATACCCACGATGTCAATGATAGTCCACCCTATAGCCTTGATGTACCGTCTTAACACCTCAAGAAGCAATTTTACTTGACATCCAAGCAAGTCAGCTGCAATGGTAACGGGTAAGGTGTTGTTTTTTCCCAAGAATGTATATCAAAGATGAGCAGGAAGCAGTTTCAACTCAAGCTTTAGTGGTTCCTCCGTGGATGGTTTGGCGGGAGGATTTTCTCTATTCTTTAGATCAATGTCTAGCTTCAATGGGTTCCTTGAGTATTCACCTAACCCCGACAAAGCAGCTACCATTTCATCGTACCCTTGAACTTTGGTCTCATCATAATTTGCAAGCGCAGCCTCAAGTAGTTCACTCATACACACTAAATGGCTCAGATTGGCCACCGCTTCATCAATTACATCAATCGTTGAGACCACATGAATGTCACTCGGATGTTTTATTTATTTTCACACATTAAAGGTGACCTCATCTCCATTCACTTGGAACTTCAATTCTCCTATTTCAACATCCACTAGCGCTCTCTCGTTTGCTAAAAATGGTCTTCCCAAAATAACGGGAATTTCAGCATCAATTTTGCAATCAAGAATAACAAAATTAGCTGGAAAGATGAATCGATCAACCTTCACCAATATATCATAGAGTATTCCCACGGGGTATTTTATCGACTGGTCCGCCATAAGAAGTCACATTTTTGTGGATTTTGGTTCGCCCATCCCAAGTTGTTTATAGATTGCATAGGGCATTAGATTTATACTTTTCCCCAAAGAACATAGAGCTCTATCAAATTGAATCATACTGGTAGTGCATGGAATGGTGAATGCCCACAGATCTTCTTTATTTATAATCATCTCGCTAGTCATAATGGCACTACAATTATGAGAAACTTTGATATTCCTTAAATTACAACAATCAACTCAAAATCTACTTGAAAAATCCATCAAAACCAATAAGAATAGTGTTTTTGTCTTAAATCTCTATTTTCACAATGCTTGAATGCCTTCTCTCTCTTCAAAATATCATTTTATACTGATCCAAAATTTGACCTTTTTGGGGCCAATCGATGAGGAAAGTCGGGCTTTTCCAACCGTTCGGCGATTCGCCAATTGCGCCTGTCCATCGCCTTCTTGCTTCATGTTTTCATCCAATATGCACTGTAATTTTAGGCGGTCTATATCGGGATCACTGATCACTTCCGTGTGCACCCTTTATTCTTTTGAATCGCCAATTTGCTTGCATCATCACTACTTATTCTGTAACATTCAGTGGTACAACCTCCCTTCGCTGATCCATTTGGCGAGTCAATGAAATGGAACACAGTTTGCCCAAATTTCCCTCATCTCAGAAGTGGTGTACTGTACAATTGGATGGGCTAAAGAGCCACTCGGCGAACCGCCGACTGGTCTTGGCGATCACCAGGATCGCTCTTCTCCACTTCTTTGGCTTGTTAGTTCCTTTTTTGTCTGGTAGTGTCCTTGCCTTGCTCCTTAGCCTTAAATGCATCAAATAAACACTTTAACATCAGTTTAGAGCATAAATTAGGCTTTTGAGGACACTAAAACTATCAAAACAAAGCCTTAATTGATTTGAAATCTCTGACTCATCAACAGGGGTCATTTGAAAGAAGTACATAAAACTGAAATACAATAAAGAGCAAGCCCACGCAGGGGAAAATAACATGCAAATACACAAAAGAAAACCACTCAGAGGTGAAAATTGATAAGAGGTTGTCGATGGTCCTACTTCTGATTGGACCCTCTTGTTTAGTCCCAAGGTGTGGCAGAGCTTGTACTTGGCCATCAGGAAATACCCATCATATTTGCGTCCATTCTCTTCCAATCTTCGAATCTTGTACCCTCTTTCCGTTCCTCCATCTAAGTATCAATATCTCCCAAATCGCTTCTTAGATTCTCTAATTCTTGGGTCAAACTCTCTATGGTGTGTTTATCCTCCTCTTGCTTTTGGAGGAAGGCAATGTACATTTCTCGTGCTTCACTTTTGACTTTCCCTAATTCTATTCTTGCCTCAAATTCTTTGTCTTCTAGGATATGATAGATGTTTGGAACTAAAAAATAAAGGCCTTGCAAATCCTTTTTAAACCCTTGTAACTCCCTACGTACCCAGCATTGAAATGACCCTGAGCAAGGGTTCCCTCACCTAACCTTAGGGCATTTTCCCACTCCCTCAACATATCTCCAGGATTTGGTACCTTATCATCCCCATGATCAAACACATAGATCCTACCACTCCCATTTGGGGGTATAGTTTTCTTTCTCCCAAATTGCCTTAAGATCCGGATAGGTGCATATGGGTGGATGCCCTGAAAACCCGGAAGAGATAGGAATACCATCTTACAACCTAGAGATATGACCTCCTTTGAGATAAACCAGACGAATATCCACTGGATGTTGTCTTCTCCTAACTCAAAAATATTTGAGCCCATCCTACCTTGGTTCTCCTATTGTTTAGATCTAACCTGTACAATATCCCATTAAGATGTGCAAGAGCATTCTATTTGTCTAGAACGTGTAGATTTTGAGTATCGTGTACCTTCAATAAATGGCTCATAATCCACCACTAAAGAATGAGGTTGCACCCCTGAAAATAACTAAAGGCCATTTTTGCATAACCTAAAGCACAATACATATCAGATAAGATGATGGGTGCAATGGGATAGAATTTCACCTCCTCTTGGTTCTCGTATCTGTTAAAAAGAGTGTTAGAAAGCATGACTACCCGAGTATTAATGGTAAGCTCAAACCTTGATGGAATACCATGGTGCCCAACAGTGTGATAGCAAATGTTAGAGATCGTGTTGCATCCCATTCTCTAAATGATTTGAACTCATGATTAAAATTTATATAATTATTGAAATGCCCAAATCAATCACAAAGGTCTCTAAAAATGATGCTTGATCCATGAAGCCAGTAGGCATGTTCAGATTTCAAATAGAGATTTTTTATGTTGTCTTCACCAGTTGGCTTGTGCGAAATCTAAATATTTTCTTCTTTTCGTCTATCCTCTCTATCCCCATTGTAATGACCTGAACCTTTGTTATTTAGGAAAGGAAAATGTCGAGAGAACTGGGCCCATCATTCCACCAGAGCGAGAAAGATGCCACTAGGGCAGCGGTGCTCCAGCGGGATAAAGAGCGCCATAGCGGGATAAAAATTAAATGACGTGAAGTCTTATTTTCTCCTTATTCCCTAAATCCCAAAAAGAGGTGAGGATCACCCCAGACACCCCCAAAAGGCTGCTCTAGGCTTGGGGAGGAAGGAGGAAGAGATTTCTAGCGCAAGGTTGATGATAGCTTGTGGATTCCAGGTCAAAATCCGTCGCCTCGTCGTCCAAAAGCCATGATTGGAGGTACAATCACTCTGCAGTTGCTTGGTCTCCATGTAAGCTAGGTTTATTAATTGAGTAGTCTTAAATCGATGTTCACTGCATATTAAATTTTTATTTTATGGTAGGTATCATGTGCAGGCCTTCATGCACCGAAAAAGGGATGGTTGTATTGGTATTCGTAGTGGTTACGTAAGATGTGTACCGTAGGGAGAAGCTTTGTCCCGTGAACTAGGGTTAGATGATGGTTTGATTTCCTGTTTGGGTGATATATTCCAGTAATTGCCTCATTGTATGCATGCATGTATGAGAATAAGGAATGTAAACCAAATTTAATGTGAATGAGTATATGTATATGAATAATTACATTCCATGAACCCATTACTTGATTGTATGACTATGAGTATTGTTCATTATGGGTGTGATTGTGATTGTGGATGTGCTAATTGGATCAGGTGTCACATTCCAACACATATATTGGATCAGGTGGCACATTCTGACACATCTAGTGGATAGGGTGTCACGTACCGATACATATATTGGATCAGGTGTCACGTTCTGACACATATATTGGACTAGGTGTCATGTTTCGACACATGTATATTGGATCAAGTGTCACGTTCTGACACACTAACAGTTTGAGTGTGGGTTTCATAAAAGAACCATTGGCGATTATTACATTCATATCTATCATCATTGATATTGGGAACTGTAGTTTCTCTAGAACTAATATATGATATGTGCATTCTGTATATGTGTGGTTACTATATCGTGCTTACTCGTTATATATATCGTTAATGAACTAACTATGAATGGTCAGGATCAATTGGAATATGATATGGTAAGTGGAGAGTGAGGTTCCAAGTGCTACTATGTATTACTTTAGAGAGGTTGACAGTGTTCATAAAAGTTGAGAAGTGGGGAGGTGTTCGTCTCATAAATGTTAAGTAGCTAGGTCTTACCTTGGAAGGGGATTTGTATTAAAACGATTAGCGAGCCTTCATAGGATGCACTATGGGGTCAAGGGTTGAGTGGTGATGTGGAAGAAGTAACGATATGTCGTGAGTGGTTGGCCGGGCTGGTAATGGTTACAGCTGGAAACTCTTCTAAGTTGTAGAATTGTAATGCTATTATCAAGAACGGAGCGAGTAAGTGGTTAGAGTCAAGTGCACTAGTATATCTTTAAAGTATTCAGAAATGGTAAGGGCAGGAGGATATATAGGTGGAGGAATGAACAGTCTTATTGCATGTCTCTTGCAAGTCGATTTCTTATATTATATGGTGGGTATCGGGTTGACCGATGATGCCTACCAGTACATGTGATTTGTACTAATACTACTCTTGCTATGCCTTTTTGGCATAGTCTGGTTGCAGGGTCAGTGATGTTACATGGGTGAAGAGGAAGACAATCTCCAACAACTACTATTTTTCCTTCCATGTTGTGGGATCTGCGTCATTTGTTACTATGTGTTATACCTTGTAATCTTAGAAGCTTTTGTACCTGTTTAGACTAGATCCTTGGGGAAGTTAATTACCTTACAAGTTAACTTTGAGTCGTTTAAAACTCTATATAAACATTACATGAATTTATGTTTATTCGTCGGTTTTCTTAATCTTCTGCATGTCTTTAAATGTTTAGGAATCAAGGGTTCTCCTACTTAGGTGTTAGAGTAGGTGCCCGCCCGGCCTGGTGGGTTAGGTCATGATAAATTGGTATTAGAGCCTAGGTTACCGATCTCCAAGTACAAGAGAAAATGTGGAATAGACTTATGCGGATGGGTGTGTTGACGTCCACATATAATCTTCAGGAAGCTATGAAGCATTCTAGGAAGTCATCTATTTCGTCTCTCATTTCATATGAGTTGTTGCTTGTGGTAGGAGTTGAGCCCAATTAGTATCTCCCGATTCCAATTGATATCTTAACAAAGTAAACTGGATGTTGTAGTCACACTAGAAGGGACACAAGCAAGGTAAATTGGAACTGAGAAGGTTCCAATTGGTATCTGGCCTTAGAGGCTGTATAAATGCATGGATGATCAGTAATGGTCAATTATGGAGCGAACTAATTAATAATTTTGACATGTATGTAAGTTGTAGCTTGAAACTGTGAATGTGTGCATATTATTTTCTGAAAAGACTATTGGTGTGTAAGGTATATTTACTTGGATGCTATGATATGATTATGTGCACCGTGTTGCCTGACTGGAGTTTGATGTAGGCAGTGTACTTGCCAGAATGTTCAAAACTATGCAAGTTATAATTTCTTAAGTTTCATGAATTTGTTGTCGGAAAGAGATTCATCATTGGGTTAGGTCCAAAGGTCAGGATAAACTACGATGTGATTCGTAAATGAAACATGGACGCGTGTTGCAACCGATTATAAATTGTGTGAGTGATAAACATATTCTTAGGATGTCCATGTTTGTTGTGTTTGATTAATGGGGATGGATTCTAGGGTGTGTACCGTTGGGTTGACTCGGGGTAGACAATGACTATCTTAGCTAAGAGGGAAATCCTAAATTCTTAGTTATAGCCCTGGGAGTCAATGAAAAACTTTAGAAATGGGAGGAACCCCAGGAAATTGTTGTCCTGGGAACTGGTTCCGTCGGAGCCGCTGGGCGGAATCATTCCCGCAAGGGCGACACCTCCTAAGGGGGAAGTCCCCCGCTAGAGCAGGACAGGGCGAGACAGAATCTCAGCCCTGTCTCCCCTATTTTTCATAGTCAAATATATGGACCCCGAATCGTGCCTAGGTTAATCCATGCAATTCAATCACTACACAACAATAGAACAGGAAGTTATAATCACCTAGCATTTATCTATTAGCTGTGAAAAATAGCAAAAACCAGCATCCATTGCGTACCAAAATGTAAGGAAAAATAAAAAATGAACTATTGTTCATTACATGCCCAAGAGGGGTAAAATCAAATCAATATTCTAGAAATTTGAAGTGTCACTGACGGACTCTAAGTCCTCCAGGGGTATCTGTAACGACTCGTAAAATGAATAAGTGAAACTAGAGCCTAACTAGTGTGTCTTTGAGTTGATGTGGGGTTTCATGTTGTAAAATGTTGTCCTGAGATTTGGTTGAGGTGTTTAGGAGTTAAACATCAAGGTACGACTCCCCTAGGACCACCCTAGGGGTCCTTGAGGAGGACCCTAAAGCCTAACCCCCAAGACCCCGTGAAACAAAAAAGGTGCCAAGAATTTTGTGAACCACAGATGGGACCTACACCCCGTAGGTCCATCCACACCCCGTGGATGGCCTTCGTGGGTCAAGGTCCCAAAGTGGGAGTTGCAGCCACGAACCATGCCCATGATGGATGGTCCGTGGGCACATCCACGGTCTGTGGATGGTGGTTTGTGGATCACACCTGCAAAAGTTGTCAAGGGTTCGGCCAAGTGGAGGTTAGTTTGGTAAATTGCTTTTAAGTCTAGTTTAGTTGGGGGACGATTTTAATTGGTTTATTAATGTATTTTAAGGGTTTTTAAAGTATTAAAACATATTTTAGACTTCCTTATTTCAAAACCCAAAATACAAACCTCCCCTCCCCTCCAAAAGTTCGCTCTCTAGAAACCTCCATTGGAGGTGAAGACTTCAAGTTTTTCAAGGGATTTTTTTGGAGTTCTTCCAAAAAAGGTATGGTGGTCTTCATACTAGCCAATTTTAAAAATGATTTCAAGTCTCCAATGTTTACCCGAAAACCCTCGTTTTTATTGCATTGAATTATGAATGAATTGTGTATTTAAAGATGAATTAAAATGATTTCTTCCTAGAACCCATATTTTCCCCAGAATTCCTAAATTGTGATTTGTGAGTGGGAATTGATTGATTATGCAAGTATGTTGAATTATTGATGTTTATATTGAATTAAGTGATTGAATCATGTCAATTTCCTATTCTATTGTAGTAGTTTGGATTTATGGGTTGATGTTGGTTCATAGCCCTAAGGGGTAATTTCATGAAGGATTATGTATGATTATGATGTGAAGTATATGTGTGTGATCTAAATGAATGTGTTATGATCATGTTTAGAATGTAATTGTGTTATTATTGAAGGTTATTTCTCAATTAACACTTATGAATGACGCTGCTATATGTGAAAGGTTATTCTCACATACTTATACACACTCATGAATGAATAATGAATGAAGTTCTATGATTATGTTAATGATGAAGTACTTATTGAAATGATATTCTTAATTGTACTCTAATGTATGATATGACATGTTGTGAAAGGACTTTCTCATAATATGGGGATTCTTAGGTGAAAGTATATTCTCCTCTTTGAATCTATGAGCTATCCAATGAATGAATGTTGGTATGGGATGGATGCTCATCCGTGAGGTGAGGTGGGGTATCTAGTAACAATCCCTACATCCCATTTTAATGAATGTTGGTTTTGAGATGGATGCTCATATGTGAGTTGAGGCGGGGTATCTAGTAAAAATCTCTTATTCCATAATGAACTAATGTAATGAATATTAAGTACTCCGTGGGGAATAATTCTAAGCACCGAGTGGATACGAATTGGGGTGGATGCTCATCCGTGAGTTGAGGCGGAGTATTTAGTAGCAACCTCTTGAGATGGATGCTCATCCGTGAGTTGAGGCGGGGTATCTAGTAGAAATCTCCCTATCACATAACTATGTGTCCATATAGGTCTAGCTAGTGGATCCACTAGAATTCCATTCATTGTTCACATGGTCTATGTCGGTTAAGGCTTACCCCTACAAAAATGTTAATGAACTATGACTTCTCAAGAATGCACTACTTCGTGTGGGTGGTAGTATGGGATGCTATCCATTCATTGCACAAGTAGGATTTGAGAGAGGTTGTGGTGTGTTCCTTTATAATGTTAAGTATAATGAATGTGCTCTTATGATGATGTTAATGAGAATGTTGGTTTAATGTCTAATGAATTAAGATGCTCTTAAAGAAGCTAATGAAGAATGTTGACTTATATGCTTAAATGAGATGATGTATGTTAAACTTGGATTGTATTATGAGTTACGTCCTTGTTATGACTTATGATATATGAATGTACCTTTTATATGGTGACTTCAAAGGAGTACTTAGTGTGAGTAGTAGTATGGGATGCTACTCATACATTTCACAAGTATGACTTAGAGTTGCCCTAGATAATGGTCCTTATGTGATGATATGATTTATGAAAGGTTTATGTCTCTTGTGTATGAGTATGGTGAAAATAAGGAAATGATGAATGGTAAGTTCACTTTTAGTGACCTTAAGGTGGTACTTTAGTGTGGATGGTGGTATGGGACGCTATTCATACATTGCACAAAGTATAGCTTGTGGGTTACTTGAGGTGGAGTTCTAATGTGAAGAAATGGTGTATATCTTGATTATGTTCTAATGTGAAGAAATGGTGTATATGTTGATAATGTTCTAGTGTGATGAAATGACTTGTATGTTGGTTATGTTTGTATATTATGCCTCTTATGCTCATGTTCATGAAGTTTTCTCAAAAAGGCATATATCATGATTTCCAAAGAAAATGTCCATTTTTAAACATGGTTTTTGCATGGCTTCCATACTTAGTACTTAATTGTGCTAACTCATATTTCTCCATTTTTACCAAAGTGTAGGGTTTGGAGATGTGATGACCTATACTTGAAGAATAGGTTTCTAAGGAGCTTGGAGATGAAGACTTGGTGAGTCCTCATAGTTTAGAGGACAACACCCACTAAGTTCCCTTTATGTCTTTCATAGTATGTTTAGAGTCTTTGTATGTGCTATGTCCCTTGGTTGTATTCAAAGTATTAGATGGTTTGAGATATAGTATAGAAAGTATTTCGCTTGCTTTTATGAAAAATGATTTCGATTGTAAAGAAAGTTTTAAATTCCTCCTTATTTTCCTATGATCTTATGTTCCAGAATGCTATGAGGATTGTATAAGACTACTTCGGGGTTGAGTACGCCGTGCCACGTCTAGGGGTAGCTTGGGTCATGACAAACATGGTATCAGAGAACAAGATTTTGGAATAGTTTTAGGATGTCTCAAACCACATCTAGTAGAGTCTTGTTCATAGTGTGAAATGCGCCACATTTATGAATAGGAGGCTATAGGGTGTTAAGAAAGTCTCACTTCTTCATTCTTCAAGTCATGCTATAGAGTTTAACTCTATAATGTCTCTCTGTTATTCCTTATCCAATGATCTTAAGAGTATGACCACTTGAAGGAGTATGCTAGAAGGTGTGAGGGAGGAAGGTTAGTTGTGATGCCAATTATTGATATGTGACTTGATAGATTGTGGTTTTGACTTTAGTATGAATGGATTGCTTTATGGTTATTTGTGTTATTTATAGAATCCGACTTAGTCAAGATGAGTTTTGAAGTATGTTGTAAGAATTGATGAAATGTGGTGTTTAAGAAATGCCTAGATGTGTTGAGTGTGAAGGTTTGATGATGTTTTGCTCCGAACTTAGGATATAAAGAAGTGAAGTTTAAAAGAGCTAGTATAGGCTTTCTCCCAAGTGGGGGATAATGTTCTTAGATGATAAGGTCATTGAGTATCCTTGATGTTCATGAGTTAGGCTTTCTTGATATTCTCACCTTAAGAGGTGTAGTGAGTATGAGGAGTTTAGACCCGGTGTGGTAGGCTCACATGAGACCTTGAGTGTTGTTGGTAAGGTAGTTTGTGAGCAAGAGTTGTTTAATGAGGACCTTCCTAGTTTAAAAGCACCGGTATGTTGATGGTTTCTTATAAGTTATAAATGTCTTGTTAAGGTTCCTATGTTATGTTCATGATAAGCCTTAGTTGGGTTTACTCCTAAGTGGGGGATGGCATGTTGAATAGTAAGAGTGATAGTTGAGGGTGCTAGTTGGGGTAGGCCAAGGGCCAATGAGAAGTCCCGATACCCTCATCTCTTTCTTTTTATGCCAATTCAAGCCTAAGACAAAGAGTTCCTTTTTGGCTTGTTTCATGTTTTTGGAGTCTTGTGTGATATTGTGTTTCCATGGTCTCCTCATGATATGCATGTTCTTGATGAGTTTATGTTTAAATGAGAAAATGAGTTTATATGAATTTTGTTCCTCATGTTGATGTGCATTTAGTATGAATTGTCTATATGCTTCATGAGGTGAATTGTTAAACATGCCTAAATGTGCTTTTATGAAGAAATTGCATAATGTGCTTAATGACTTCATGATGAGCATGATGTGAGTTGGAGAAGGTGATTCCTCCAATGAAATGAAATTTTTTGAAGTTATGATGCATAATGAGTTTGTAGATGTAGTCCCTACTTGCTTGAGTTGCTTGAAGTATGTTTGAGATGAAGTTGATGTTTCCTCCTAGTTTTGTGCATTGTTTATGATGTTGCATGCATGATGGGCTGCTAGTCTTGATTCGTTAACCCCTTAATGTGTTTAAAGTGTCATTCGAAGAAGAATGTTCCTAACTGGGGGATAATGTAACAACTCGTAAAACGAATAAGTGAAACTAGAGCCTAACTAGTGTGTCTTGAGTTGATGTGGGGTTTCATGTTGTAAAATGTTGTCCTGATCTTAGGTTGAGGGGTTCAGGGTTAAAAATCAAGGTACGACTAGCCAAGGACCACCCTAGGGGTCCTTGATGAGGACTCTAAAGCCTAACCCCCAAGACCCCTTGAAACCAAAAAGCTTCCAAGAATTCTGTGAACCACGGATGGGACCTACGCTCCGTAGGTCCATCCACGCCCCGTGGATGGCCTTCGTGGTTCAAGGTCCCAAAGTGGGATTTTCAGCCACGAACCACGCCCATGCAGGATGGTCTGTGGACCCATCCACGATCCGTGGATGGTGGTCCATGGATCACACCTGCGAAAGTTGTCAAGAGTTCGGCCAAGTGGAGGTTAGTTTGGTAAATTGCTTTTAAGTCTAGTTTAGTTGGGGGACAGTTTTAATTGGTTTATTAATGTATTTTAAGTGTTTTTAAAGTATTAAAACATATTTTAGACTTCATTATTTCAAAACCCAAAATACAAGCCTCCCCTCCCCTCCAAAAATTCTTTCTCTAGAAACCTCCATTGGAGGTGAAGACTTCAAGCTTCCAAGGTCAAGAATTCAAGTTGTTCAAGGGATTTTCATGGAGTTCTACCAAAAAATGTATGGGTGTCTTCATCCTTGACTTAGTTTCTTTCAAGGAGCCAATTTAAAAAGTGATTTCAAGTCTCCAATGTTTACCCAAAAACCCTAGTTTTCAATCTATGCATGGGTTCGATTCCAAACGTTTTTCGAAGGATTTATTGCATTGAATTATGAATGAGTTATGTATTTAAAGATTAATTAAGATGATTTCTTCCTAGAACCCGTGTTTTCCCCGAAATTCCTAAATTGTGATTTGTGAGTGGGAAGTAATTGATTATGCAAGTATGTTGAATTGTTGATTTTTATATTGAATTAAGTGATTGAATCATGTCAATTTCATATTCTATTTTAGTAGTTTGGATTTATGGGTTGATGTTGGTTCATATCTCTAAGGGGCATTTTCATGAAGGATTATGTATGTTTATGATGTGAAGTATATGTGTGATCTAAATGAATGTGTTATGATCATGTTTAGCATGTAATTATGTATCATTAAAGATAATTTCTCAATTAACAGTTATGAATGATGATGCTATATGTGAAAGGTTATTCTCACATACTCACGCACACTCATGAATGAATAATGAATGAAGTTCTATGATTATGTTAATTATGAAGTAGTTATTAAAAGGCTATTCTCAATTGTACTCTAATGTATGATAATGACATGTTGTGAGAGGACTTTCTCACAATATGGGATTCTTAGGTGAAAGGCTATTCTCATCTTTGAATCTATGAGCTATCTAATGAATGAATGTTGGGATGGGATGGATGCTCAGTCGTGAGTTGAGGTGGGGTATCTACTAACAATCCCTATATCCCATTTTAATGAATGTTGGGTTTGAGATGAATGCTCATCCATGATATGAGGTGGGGTATCTAATAACAATCTCTTATTCAATAATGAACTAATGTAATGAATGTTAAGTACTCCGTGGGGAATAATGCTAAGCACCGAGTGGATATCAATTAGGGTGGATGCTCATCTGTGAGTTGAGGTGGAGTATCTAGTAGCAACCTCTTGAGATGGATGCTCATCTGTGAGTTTAGGTGGGGTATATAGTAGAAATCTCCCTATCCCATAACTATATGCCCACATAGGTCTAGCTAGTGTATCCACTTAACCTATAAACAATGGTCCTACCTTAGGCAAGTAGGAATCCATTATCCGGTGAGGGTTACACCAAGATTCTATGAATTACTCACATGGTCTATGTCGGTTAGGCTTACCCCCACAAAAAATGTTAATGAACTATGGCTTCTCAATAATGACTACTTAGTGTGGGTGGTAGTATGGGATGTCATCCATGCATTGCACAAGTAGGCTTTGAGAGAGGTTGTTGTGTGTTCCTTTATAATGTTAAGTATAATTAATGTGCTCTTACGATGATGTTAATAAGAATGTCGGTTTAATGTCTAATGAATGAAGATGCTCTTAATGAAGTTAATGAAGAATGTTGACTTATATGCTTAAATGAGATGATGTATGCTATACTTGGATTGTATTATGAGTTACTTTCTTGTTATGACTTATTGTATATGAATGTGCCTTGTCTATGGTGACTTCAAAGGAGTACTTAGTGTGAGTAGTAGTATGGGATGCTACTCATACATTGTGACTTAGAGTTTCCCTAGATGATGGTCCTTATGTGATGATATGATTTATGAAAGGTTTATGTCTCTTATGTATGAGTATGGTTAAAAGAAGGAAGGATGAATGGTAAGTTCACTTTGGGTGACCTTAAGGTGGTACTTTAGTGTGGATGGTGGTATGGGATGCTATTCGTACAGTGCACAAAGAAATGGTGTATATGTTGATTATGTTCTAATGTGAAGAAATGGTGTATACGTTGATTATGTTCTAATGTGATGATATGACTTGTATGTTGGTTATGTTTGTATATTATGCCTCTTATGCTCATGTTCATGAAGTTTTCTCAAAAAGGCATATATCATGATTTCCAAAGAAAATGTCCATTTTTAAACATGGTTTTTGCATGGCTTCCATACTTAGTACTTAATTGTGCTAACTCATATTTCTCCATTTTTACCAAAGTGTAGGGTTTGGAGATGTGATGACCTATACTTGAAGAATAGGTTTCTAAGGAGCTTGGAGATGAAGACTTGGTGAGTCCTTATAGTTTTGAGGATAACACCCACTAAGTTCCCTTTATGTCTTTCATAGTATGTTTAGAGTCTTTGTATGTGCTATGTCCCTTGGTTGTATTCAAAGTATTAGATGGTTTGAGATATAGTATAGAAAGTATTTCGCTTGCTTTTATGAAAAATGATTTCGATTGTAAAGAAAGTTTTAAATTCCTCCTTATTTTCCTATGATCTTATGTTCCAGAATGCTATGAGGATTGTATAAGACTACTTCGGGGTTGAGTACGTCGTGTCACGTCTAGGGGGTAGCTTGGGTCTTGACAGTATCACACCAGACCATGTCTTGTTGAACCAAGGAAACTCCCGATAGTCTCTCAGCTCGAGTCGTGGAAGATCCCTCTGGGGCGACACAAGAGAATATAACCTTAAAGGTCTTCCATATTCGGGCCATCAGAAGATCCCTCTCTATACTCTTCCTCCTCTCATGTTGCAACTGGCACGGAGCATCTCAACCTTGAGGGCAGTGGAGGGTGGAACTGGAGTCGAGGTACTAGCATAGGAGCGTCCCAATTTCCTCCAGACGGCCGACAGGTCCTCCTCCACACGAGCACCTAATAGTGGGGACTGGGAATGTGTAGGGAGAGTGTAATTTCCTTCCTCATCTTCCCCTCCCTCATCATCTGCATCAGCAGCTGCTTGACTGCTACCGACTCCGTCCGTCTTCCTCTTCTTACTCCTGGAGGTGGAAGCTTGCCTAATCAAAAGAGGGTAAAAAAGGAGATCCATGGTAAGTACCTCATCGGTGTCCAAGAGTGGCACCCCCACCCACTTGCACATCGTTGTCACAAGTCCGGGTAGGAAGAATGCCTTTTTGTTGACCCGGTAGAACAACTTTCACTCAAAAATGATTTGTGCGCCCACGTTCAGTCCAATTCCCTGTATAGCACAACCACCACCAATGCTCGGGGAAAGGTCACGTCGGTGTGGTTGCTCGACGGGTGGATCCTCTTGGAAACCAAGTGCAGTCACCTCTTAGCATCTGGTGACCAATTAGTATTGGAGATGCCCTTAGTAGTAGCCTAGTAAACCCGATCACAGCGTGTAGGCTCAACCAATATATCCCGCAGCCAGCCCAAATCCATCTCCCTCAGCTTGGCCTCGTACTCTATGTTAGGAACCTCTAGCACCTCGAGTGCCTTATTGATGAACTGAGTTCTCAGGGGATGTCAAGTCCTCGGATGTAGATGGAGGGGTGAGGATCGTCCTAGCGAACAGTAGGAAGAATGGCATAGAACTCCCTCACCCAGCCGGAGTGCGCTGTAAGGGGGAGCCTCTATCGGTGGACCCCAACCAAACTCCATTAGTCGGGCATGGAAGGCGAGTGCTTTCTTCTTTAGGCCCAGCAGGTGGAAACCCCTCTCACAACAGAACTTGCTATTTCGCTGATCATGGTACCTCTCCCGACTTACAGCATCATGAAACCGAATGAAAGGCAAGTTTTTCTCATTGTTTCCAGCCATAATAGACAAGCCTGCACAATTCATGAAACATACATGTTAGGACTCCATGGAATTCGTCTATATCTAGCTAAAGAAAAAGAAAATTTTCAATTTAAAGTGGAAAAAGGCCAATATCCCACCAGATCCCACCACAGCGGGATGAAGGAGGCCGTCGCAGCGGGATGGAGGCCACCAAAGCAGCCTACATCTGGGACAAACTTCAAGCGCGACCATGGCGCCCCCTTCCCCCCTCCCCCCTAAAAAAAACTCATTTTAATGGATTTTTCATCAGATCAGAGTATCTAAAGTACCCAAGTACCTAAATATGCAAGAATTTCAGAAAAATAACCCTTAAGTGGTGTTTGAATCCTAGTTTTACACCAAGAAATTATTCAACTTCCCCCACCCATTACGGAATCATTTAGACCATATTTTTGTGAAATCCTTACTCACAAAATGTTGTGGAGACATTGTGAACTTAAGGAGAGTGTATATGCTACATATTTCTAACAAATAAGCAACCTATGTTCATATTTTGAAAAACTACCCTGAAGGCCCTCCTAACCAATAGATTAGTATCATGCAATCGTAGCTAAGTAATGAAGTAATCGGAGTAGGGAGCAAGAATATTGTTGTCCCACCTCGAGCTACCCCTGAAACGCGAACACGGGACCTAGGATCACAAGTGACCCCAAGTTAACCCTGCTGGCATATTCATGAGCATACTAAAGATAACTGAATAATAAAAATTGTGCGGAAGCTATAATCATAAATAAAATGAAAAGATGAGGAAAATACCCATATACTATAAATTAGATATATGAAAACTGATGAGTTTAATACAAAGAAGATATTAACTCAATACTAAGCTGAATATAACTACGTCTGAAAATAGCCTCTAAACTGACTAGAAATGTTGGGATATGCTCCAACTAAGTCTAGCAAAACTAAAACTAAAGGACTAAAAATACTGTAAAGAAACTCATGACTATTTGTCCTCGGAGAATGAGAACTCACCACTTATTCTGCTGAACTGAAGATCAGGAACCAATCTAAGTGTGATCTGGATGCTGAGAACCTGAACCTATATCACGAGAAGATGTAGCGCAGAGTATGCGTTAGTACTTGAAAGGTACTGAGCATGCAGGATAGAATACAACTGAAATAACACATAACTGAATAAAGCAAATAAGCAACGACATAATATGAACATGATATAGATACAGAATGCTAAGATAACTGAATGCAGTGACCAATATATAACATGTTGAATACTGGATATACTGATAAATAGTCAATGCAATAGAATCTGACTAAACTGTGGGATCTACTAATAACCGATAATAAAACCACATGAACTAAATGTGGAGTCCAATGTATACGCCCTATCAAGAGGACCTAATATACCCTTCCAGAGGTATAGAGGCATGCTGGCGTAATCACTGAAATGATTCCCACAGAGGGGACTTACAACCTACGTGGCTAGTAGTTCTAGGACTTTTTGGGTATCCTGAACCCTAGTCCAACTCATTATTATGCTACTACCAATGGATTAAGTAATTAACACATTATTGCTGAATTTCTAGTTACTGCATAGCTAGAACTGAACATGCAAACTGAGAATGCAATAATTAAACTGATATTGATGCATTAATAATTGAGGAATGTATAACTGAATAACTGAAATATCTGACCTAGCATGTGTAATTGAAGAACTAAAGAAATACATAGCTAGGGTTCTAAAATTCATGCAATAAACTGAGTAATAACATGATAATCTGATTTGGAACATTTAAATAACTAATTCATGATGATCTGTTAAAATTATAAAAACCCTAGGTCTGTTCATAATCATGGAATCAAGAAAATGACTGAAAACTAGGGACCTAATGGGTGAAAGGAACCCACTAGTGAAATCTCACATACCTGGTGACGAATTTCATAGAGAAATCCTTCGATTTCAGGGCTGGAACTGATGGAAAGTTGTTGCATTCTTGAACTAGGGTTCTTGACTTCTTTCTCCTCTTAGCGTTCTAATTTTTCTAAGTTTGATTAAAGATCTGACTTGGGTAAGTTCTAGTTATGTTTATAGGCTTAAACTGACTAAAACCACGAAATCTAGGGTTAAAACGATGAAGTTTAAGTGCCCAATGAATAAGAGAAAGACCGAAATAACCATGATTTAAACTGCAGATGGGCTGATTACGACCACCTTCACGGACCGTGAAAGCGACCACGGACCATGAAGTCGGTCATTTTCTGGACTTGTTGACTACTAGCTGAGGGTCTGAGTCCACGAGCCCTACCACAGCCCGTATGAAGTACCACGGACTTTGAAAGTGTCTGTGGTCTCCACTTGGGCTATGGTCTGGAGGGATTCGCTAAGGGTCTTACTGGTAAGGCTCCACGGGCCGTGTGAAGGACCACGGGCCGTGTGAAGGACCACGGACCGTGAAGGTCCTCGTGGTCCTTAATTAGGCATGGGGGTCTAAGGGGATGGCTAGGGAGGTTCACTGCCTCGACTCTACGAGTGCCACCCCGGACCTTCATCAAGACCACGGACCGTGAAGGTGCTCGTGGTCTGATGTCTGGGCCTGGTGACTTCCAAGTTAAGACCACGGGCAGGTCTACTGACCGTGGACCCTATCATGGTCCATGAACCCTGCCGTGGTTCACTGCTTCAGGTATATATCTGCAAAAAAAACCTGGGTCTGGTTTTTGAGGTGTTACAATATCTCCCCCTTGGGATCATTTGTCCTCGAATGAAGACTAAACTAGCTAATATGGAGGGAATGAGCTGCAACCCTACCACAAAACACTGAAGGCTGATTTCTGACTGAACTGAGTTCCAAAAACATGCAAATACGCTGAAAATGAAAGTATAGACTGAAGGAACATGATACTAAGACTGATTTCATGCATGAATGACTGAAAAACTAAAGAGGAACTATTACATCAACCTGGAATGGATTCGGAAGGAAAGAGGTAAGGATACTTGGCTTTCATGGCTGCTTCTGCTTCCCAAGGAGCTCCCTCTATGGACTGACTCCTCCATCAAACCTTGACTAAAGCGACTTCCTTGTTTCTCAACCTTCTAATCTGATGATCAAGCATCTCAACTGGTATATCCTCATAGGAAAGACTGTTTTTCATGGCCACACTCTCTAATGGCACCACGGATGCTGGATCACCCACACACTTCTTAAAAATTGAGATGTGGAAAACAAGATGCACTGCTGCTAGTTCTGCTGGCAACTCTAACTCATATGCCACTTTTCCAATCCTTTTCAAGATATGGTAAGGGCCTACATATCTGGGACTGAGCTTCCCTTTCTTGCCAAATCTCATCACCCATTTCATAGGTGACACTTTCAGGAAAACCCAATCAATAACTTGGAACTCTAGTTCCCTTCTTCTTACATCTGCCTAAGACTTCTGGCAACTCTGGGTTGTCTTAGGTCTATCTCTAATGAGTTGCACTTTCTCCATAGCATAAAGGACTGAATCTGGCCCTATCAAGGCTGCTTCACCTACTTCAAACCAACCAACATGAGATCTTCATCTACGCCCATACAATGCCTCATAAGGGGCTATCTGAATATTGGAATGGTAACTGTTTTTGTAGGCGAACTCAATAAGAGGAAGATGATCATCCCAAATACCCTTGAAATCGATCACACACGCTCTCAACATGTCCTCTAAGGTCTGAATGGTACGCTCTGCTTGACCATCCGTCTGGGATGAAATGATGTGCTAGGATTAATCTAAGTACCAAGACCTTTTTGAAATGACTTCCAGAAATGAGAGGTAAACTGAGGACCTCTATCTGAGATGATAGACAAAACAAACCCCATGCAACCTCACAATCTCATTAATGTAAAGCTTGGCGTAATCCTCTACCGAATATGTAGTCTTGACCGCCAAAAAGTGAGAAGACTTAGTAACTCTATCAACAATCACCCAAATGGAGTCATGATGTCTGCAAGTACGAGGTAAACTTGTGATGAAGTCCATGTTGATCACTTCCCACTTCCAAGTAGGAATATCAATCTCTTGAGTCATACCTCCTGGTTTATGATGTTCTACCTTGACTTGCTGGCAATTGGGGCACTTAGCCACAAAGTTAGCTATATCTCTTTTCATACCATTCCACCAATAGACTTCCCACATATTGCCGTACATCTTAGTGGCACCTGGATGAATAGAATATCTGGAGTTATGGGCCTCTGCAAGAATATGTCGTCTCAATTCACCCACATTAGGAACATACAATCTACCCTGATAGTGAAGTACACCATCTCCCCCTTGGGAGTAAACCTCCACACTCTAATTGTGGACTGCACCCTTAAGTTCAAGAAAGATTGGATCATTGTCTTACTTTTCCTTAACCTCTACTACCAAAGAAGATTTTGCCCCATTCTGAACCGTTACACCACCATCTGATATGCTCATAAGATGAACTCCTAGGCGAGCAAGTCTGTGAACATCCCTTGCTAGCTCCTTTCTTTCTTCCTCAACATGTGCTACACTACCCATGGATAATTTGCTAAGAGCATCTGCTAATATATTTGCCTTACCTAGATGGTAATGCACGCTCATATCATAATCTTTGAGGAACTCAAGCCACTTTCTCTGGCGAAGATTCAACACTTTCTGGGTGAATACATACTAGAGGCTCTTATGTTCTGTGAACACATCTACATGAACACCATACAAGTAGTGTCTCTAAATCATAAGTGCAAACACCACTGCTGCAGGCTCGAGGTCATGAGTCAGATACTTCTTCTCATGTACCTTAAGTTGTCTAGAAGCATAAGTTATAACCTTACCTCGCTGCATCAACACACAACCTAGGCCGACTTTGGATGCATCACAATAAATCACATAACCGTCTGAACCCTCTTGTAGGGTCAAAATAGGAGTTGTAGTCAACCTAGTTTTCAATTCTACGAAGCTTTTCTCACAATCATCTGACCATCAAAACTTGACCATCTTTTGAGTCAACCTAGTCAACGCTGAGGCTATGGATGAAAATCCTTCCACGAACCTCTGTAATAACCCGCTAGACCCAAGAAACTTCTAATATCTGCAGGAGAGGTAGGTCTGGGCCATTGTTTCACTGCTTCTATCTTCTGGGAATCTACTCGAATTCCTTCACTAGACACAATATGCCCAAGGAAGGTAACTGATTGTAACCAAAACTCGCACTTGTAAAATTTTGCAAATAACTGGCGATCTTTGAGAGTTTGCAGAACAACTCTCAAATGACTCGCATGTTCTTCCTCATTCTTGGAGTAAATGAGGATATCATTAATAAAGACGATAACGAACAAGTCCAAGTACTGCTTGAATACTCTGTTCATCAAATCCATCAAAGCTGCAAGAGCATTGGTTAGTCCAAATGACATGACTACAAATTCATAATGACCATACCAAGTTCTGAAGGTTGTCTTTAGATGTCACTATCTCTGATTTTAAGCTGATGATAACCCGATCTGAGGTCTATCTTTGAGAAATGACTAGCACCCTGAAGTTGGTGAAACAAGTCATCAATCCTGGGGATGGGATACTTATTCTTGATTGTGACCTGGTTCAACTGCCTATAGTCAATGCACATTCTGAGAGAACCATCTTTCTTCTTTACGAACAACACTGGTGCACCCCATGGAGAAATACTAGGTCTGATGAAGCCCTTATCTAAAAGGCCTTTCAACTGCTTTTTCAATTACTTAAGCTCAGCTGGAGCAATTCTGTAAGAAGGAATAGAGATAGGTTGAGTATCTGGAAGGAGATCTATTCCAAAGTCGATTTCCCTTTTTGGAGAAACTTTGGGAAGATCTTCTGGAAACACTTCTGGAAACTCACTGACTACAGGAACTGACTCAAGATTTGGAGTTTTGGAACTAGAATCCTTAACCTGAACTAGATGATAGAGATAACCCTTAGAGATCATCTTTCGGGCCTTAAGGTAAGAAATGTATCGACCCATAGGCGCTAAGCTACTACCCTTCCATTCTAGGATTGGTTCATCTGGAAACTAAAAATGAACAATCCTAGTTCTACAATCGACTGAGGCATAACATGAATCTAACCAATCCATGCCTAGAATGGCATCGAAGTCTACCATTTCTAACTCTACAAGATCTGCTGAGGTGACTTTCTGGGAGAATGTGACAGGGAAATTTCTGTATATCCGTCTAGCTATAATTGTGTCACCGACTGAAGTAGAGACTGCAAAGGGTTCTGAGAGAGTTTTTGGACTGACAGCAAAGTTTACTACTATATAAGGAGTTACAAAAGATAAATTAGCCCCTGAATCTTTCCAATGAGTGTACCATATGTGAGCCACATCCTTAAGCTGGTAGGATGCCAACTCAACCCTTCTATTACCAGTCACTTGCATCACTCCAAAGATTTTCTTAATCTCATCAATGAAGTTATGTGGGTCCTCACCAGCTTGTGACCCTAAAAACTCAGACGGATTCATCCAAACAAAATCTAAAACTCTAGCTGCCACTGATCCATCATTTCTATTAGTAGGAACTGGAACCTTCTGATTGTTCTAGTTGGTCACACTCTCAGCCAACAGCTGGATAGCGTTCCGAAATTCAGCATTAGAAACTTACTAATCTGGGACTGGAGGAGCTGCGTTTGCATTCCTGGCATTCGCATTCCTTGCGTAAGCTCTACGATGAGGCATCATCTTAACCGCATAACGACGGATTAGAAAGGAGATCATACCAACGCACGATAAGAATATCAAGAAAGTGAAGTTTTCCTAAAACACTTCATAGCCTCCCTCTCATTAAATGTGGTGCACTCCACGCCCATGAAAAGGACTCTACTTAGTGCGGCTTTTCAGACAGCCTAGGACTCTTAAATCTAATACTCTGATAACAAGTTTGTCACGCCCCGAGCTACCCCCAACACGCGGACACGGGACACAAGTGACCCCAAGCTAACCCTGCTGCCATATTCATGAGCATACTAAAGATAACTGAATAATAAAAACTGTGCGGAAGCTATAATCATAAATAAAATGAAAAGATGGAAAAAATACCCATATACTATAAGTGGGATATATGAAAACTGATGAGTTTAATACAAAGAAGATATTAACTCAATACTAAGATGAATCTAACTATGTCTGAAAATAGCCTCTAAACTGACCAGAAATGTTGGGACATGCCCCAAATAGGTCTAGAAAAACTGAAACTAAAGGACTAGAAATACTGAAAAGAAACTCATGACTATTTGTCCTCGGAGAATGAGGACTCACCACTGATTCTGCTGAACTGAAGATAGGGAACTGATCTAAGCGTGATCTGGATGCTGAGAACCTGAACGTACATCACGAGAAGATGTAGCGCAGAGTATGCGTCAGTACTTGAAAGGTACTGAGCATACATGATAGAATACAGTTGAAATAACATATAATTGAACAAAGCAAATAAGCAATGACATAATCTGAACATGATATAGATACTGAATGCTGAGATAACTGAATGCAGTGACCAATTTATAACATGTTGAAACTGAATACTGGATAAACTGATAAATGGTCAATGCAATAGAATCTGAGTAAATTGTGGGAGCTACTAATAACCGATAATAAAACCACATGAGCTAAATGTGGAGTCCGATGTATACACCTCATCGAGAGGACCCAACATACCCTGCCAGAGGTATAAAGGCATGCTGGCGTGATCACTGAAATGATGCCCACAGAGGGGACTTACAACCTACGTGGCTAGTAGTTCTAGGACTTTTTGGGTACGCTGAATCCTGGTACAACTCGGTATTATGCTACTCCCAATGGATTAAGTAATTAAAACATTATGACTGAATTTCTGTAAGTTACTGGATAGCTAGAACTGAACATGCAAACTGAGAATGCAATAATTAAACTGATATTGATGCATTAATAACTGAGGCATATATAACTGAATAACTGAAATATTTGACCTAGCATGTGTAATTCAAGAACTAAAGAAATACATAGCTAGGGTTCTGAAATTCATGCAATAAACTGAGCAATAACATGATAATCTGATTTGGAACATTTAAATAACTAATTCATGATGAT